>JAHZNH010001346.1:0-11676 GCA_027744355.1 Tyrannoseira gladiata
GTTCGGCCAACATCTCATTTTATATCTTGGTTTATTATAAACCATTACTTAAGTACTTTCTCCAAGCCAGACCACTTCCAGTAACGTCTCACCACTTGTCCCCGTACTGGATGGTAATTTAAGCGGCGGTGCGGTGGAACGTTTTCCTTTTCCCCCTCATTGTTTCTCGATTGTCCCGCCCGGCGACGGCGACGATGACTGTACACACCAACTTTTTAGGAAAACACAACAAATGACTTACTCGATCGGGAAGATGACGACGATGAAATGAATAGTTAACTGGAGAAGTTTTACTTTGTAGTTGTAGTTTTAGTAGTGAATCGTGTTGTGTTGTGTAGTACTGTCCTACTTTCAACTTTCCCCTTTGACGATAATAATTTAAGTTGGGAGGAGGAGAAGAGGAAGCTTTTATTTGTCGCAGATTTGGAGAGTAAAAGGAGAAGAGAGCGTTTTCCTCTTGCTCTTGCATGACCCATTAATAATTTAGGGATGGGGATAGGGATGCATGCACGGACTAGGCCGAGAGGCATGAATGGATTTGCAGATTCGCTGGTCTCACTTTGCCCTTGGTAGGGACGGACTCTGCTTCCCTACTCAAGGATTAAAAAATAGTAGAAGCGATAAAGCTCGCCCAAAAAGCCCAGAAGGTTTTTATAGGGAAAACGTGACATTTGAAGGTAAATGGGAGAAGATGAAACAGTAGTAAATAGGAGGAGTAACAACACAACGCAACAAGCAACTTTGTTTTGAATGTGTCGATTGAACGAAAACCTCCATAAAAAAGAGTGAGTAGCGGTTCTGGTGGTTCGTGGCTTGGCTGAGGTGCTTACCGCAGAGATAAACATCTGGCGGGAAATTCAAAACTTTTTCGTAGCATTGAGGTGACCGCGTATGAATGAACGAGTGACGATGAAAATGGAGGAAAACTTCCAAATCGAGAAAATTGGTGAAGGGCGCAGGCGCGGTAATTGATGAAATCAAACGAAGTTTTGAAACAGTACTAGCGCGCATGCGAATGAATTTACCTATAGTGTACTTATAATGACCAGCTAATCGTAAGTGCACCCGACAAGTTTTCAACTGAAACATCAACGAAAGTATCGTCATGCGCATGCGTGCGCACTGGATTTTATCTGAATGTTCATACCTGGCATACCCACTTTTTGATAAACATGATCAAGAATGGGATCAATGACCAGTAATATCAAATCAAATTCGAAAGTTCGCGGGGATCTGAAATTGAGTTTTGACTGAAGTCACCCAGGTGCAATTGTGGTAAGTATATTCTGGTGAGCGCGGATGTATACGATCATCTGATCGTCATTTGGATAATTTTTGTTAAAAATAATTTTAGATCCTAATTAAGTAGATGCATTGAATAAATATTACCGGATTAAAGTGTGGATAGGAAGCATTTTTGTATTTTCTCTTTTCGATCCAATACATCTAAACTTATGAGTAAACTGCGGAGAAAGAGTAGGAATGAGTGATGGCGTTCAGTTGATCTTCCAATGTAATATAAAAGGCTTCCAGAGCTCATTAGGCTTTCCGTGAGATCAGAATTTCTCCCTCAAAGATTTCATAATACCTTTCACTAGGTACTTTTTCTCTTCTCGTGGACATGACATAACCATGAACACTTAACACAACACAGAAAAAAAAGTTTTTCACTCACGTCAACAACCACGCCGGGAATGGGAAACGCCTGTTTTGGAGGAGCCTCTTTGGGAAGAAAGCGATAAAACTCCTCGGAGCCCCGGTACCACTTCACCGCGTACAAAGAGTCTGTCTCGAGGTCGTAGTTGCAGCGAAGCATGAGATCCTCTCCTCGACGAGCGTAACGAGGGGCCTCCAACTGGACATCTTTCACGCCATCCGAACCTGTCCGTGACATTCAAATAAACACATACATAAGTATACTTATTTTAAAAATACACCGTGATGTGATCCAGCAGCCAGCTCCAGCTCGCTCCAGGTCACTTCCAAGAAGAATGGATTCATATTTGCTCAATTCAAAGTGGAAATAAGTGCACACATACACACACATCGTCCGTTATAGTGCTCGCGTGTGCGATGATGTGCTAAGGCTATGGTCTATTAAACGAGAAAAGGAGCTTGTTAAACTCTCGACCGTCTCCAGTTTGCCCTTCTTCTCCAGCTCTCGGGTAAGAAGAATGCTTTCGCTCAAGTGGAGCTCAACAAGAATTTATTTATCTTCATGCAAAAGAAACCCTAGAGAAAATGGCATTTTATTCTTCCAGATATAGTACCAGTACCCACTTCCTCGCTAATGATAACAATATGACCGACCATATCGCTGGAATATGCCCTACTTCCCCCGGAGTGGAGTTTTTTCCTGTTGGTCACACATGCGGAACGTCTGAGCTCATGTCATGATTACGAAAGCAAGAGCAACACCATCAAGTCCGGGAAAAAAATTTCTAAGAAAGCCCAAGAAAAAATTCTCCCTGATGGATTTTTTCTCTCTGGAATGAAGTCCATTTCCAAGATAGAGCAATTCCTAGCTCCAGAGACAACTCGATCCACTGACAAAATCAAATCCGCTTTTGCCCCCATCAGAGTGGACACTAGAGCAGAGGAGGGATTTTTTTCTTCTTCCTCGAAGACATGTCAAAAAACCCTGGCTTAGTATCTCTTTTGATGGAGTCCATCTTGTCCTGAGAAGATCCATCCATTCCGAAAGTGTTTGGTCCTCTTTTGGTGGTGTCGTAAGAACAACTTTTTTTCTCCGGATTTCTCTTCTTAAATAAGCAAATGCAAACGTCCGAAAGGAAGATCTCCACGACAGGCGACCACGACCAGCACCAAGCATAAACCACCACTCCAGTGAGTATTTATTGGAGAAAATAAGATGGAAAGTAAAAGTTGATGTAAAGCCGATTTCCTCCTTTTTTATGTGGTGCGCCCACAATGGAAATAATGGATGCGCTCCACTCCACTCAACTTTATTCGGGGGGAATAAGTAAAGTGCTTCTTAAAAAATGGCGGAAGGGGCTCCTACTCTTGGCATCCAGAGAACTTACTCAATGTCATCATGTCACGTTCCCAAAAAATATCCTGGATGGAGGACCTAAAGGCTGGAGGGAGGATGCCGGGTTCATGAAACTTTTTTTCAAAGGGAGGAATTGATAATGTGGCTTGGTGTGGTGCTCCCTGTCCCCCCGAGATGAAGATGATGTGTTTTTTTCTGCAAAAGTTTTTTTTTTCTCCACGCCTAGCCTCCAGATAGGAAATATTATGGATGGCGTCCCTCCAGGCGGGACGGGGATCCAGGGACCTCACGAGGACTTTGCATTTACCACTTAGTTAACGCCATCCGTCTCCGAAAATCTCAGGAGATTGGTGGAGTAGTGAAGTTGGTGATGATGATGATGAAGATGATGTAGAAGTGTAATCTAAAAATAACGAAAAATACATATATTTTTTGGTGACGACATCTCCAATGACAGGTTCCCTGATGCATTCCGTCGATAAAATGGATGTTGTAGTAGGATGTAGCAGTTTTTTTACAACTCCACGCCTGAATATGATGTATGGCCCTGGTTGGGTTGGCTTGGCTTGGCTTTCCAGGGGGCTTATTTGGCCGGAGTTGAGCTTGAAATCCATTTTTTTCTCTCCCGGTAATGTCGCAGATTTCTAATGCATTTTTAGGATTTATTGCCTTTTATAAGGACATTGGGTTAGGTAGGGTGGGGATGTGTTGCGCCCGTAGTCTTCAAGGATGTCATCGTTATCATCATCATCATCATCAGTATCATCACCACCACTCTGACTCCGCTCCAGACTCATTCATCCAGATCCAGTTCAGCTCTCCCGTGCCCTCGCCGCAGACATGTGTTCCATCTCTTCCTTTATGGCTCCTTATAAGGAGAAAAAATTAGCTCTTGGAGAGGAAGATGATTCCATTATAGTGCTTTAAGAAGCTCCAAGAGCAAAAAAAATGTTGAGGATTCAGCCGAGATTCCAGTCGAGTCTGGTCTCGTTTGGCATGACTCAAGTCAATCCCCGAGTTCCCACATCCACTACTTCAACTACAGTAGTGAAAATATCCCGTTAATTAATCCAAATCCAATTAAAATATTCAGTGAACCATGCCCTTGTTTCCCTATCTGAAAGGAAAAATTTATTCTGGGAAAACTTTTTCCTCCTCTCTGGAATCCAGTTGGGAGAGCTGGATAGATCGATGCACCCCCATCCCACTACGACTGGAATACTTTTTTTGCAATCGGAATTAATTTACAAGTCGTTATTAAAAGATGGCTACGGGAAAAAGAAAATATCCGCGGGGGTAGTGAAGTGGAGTGGAGCCCTGGATCTGGATCTGGATATTTTCATTCCTTTCGAGTGAAGTTTTCAAGAAGAAAAATTATTATTTTTCCTTGCTTCTTCAGCCACGCTGCTCCCGCCGTACCGCACCACACGGAATCTTATGGCGTGGTTTTTCGCTCGTCTTCTCCTTTGGTTTTTTTCCTCCGGATTGAGAAATTCTCATGCAGCTCGAGCCTCTGCCCATCTTTCATTTTCATACTTTCAATTCTCCACCCGAACCCATCCAAGCGCGAGGATTGGGATGACTTCCTCCTCCTCGAGAATCTGGGGAGCAAGATGTTTACTTCCTGTTTACTCCTCCGCGATCATCATGTTGTGCGTGCGGAACAAGTTGTAAGACTTTCTTGAGCCGTGCGATGCCATGCCATACCAGACCACACCACACCGCTCCGTGCCATGCTTGAATGCTCGAATGCGGCGAAGACTTAGGAATTTATTTTTTTCGAATACGAAAACAGCTTTTTGACGCATTACACACTTCAGCCTCTCCTCGCGAAAAAAAGTGGATGTGGAGTGGAGTTCTTGCTTCTTGGTGCCTTCTTAGTTAGTGAACTTGTCATTCCTCATTTTCAATGCATGCCATGCCACGCCACGATGCCACACTCAGTCAGTGAAGCAAGCAGGAAAAAATGGACTTTTTTAAGAGGAATATATTGCCGACACCACACCGGCGAAAAGTGAAAACTTTCCTCCTCCTGCCTGAATCAAGCCAAGCGACGGGTGGTGGGTGGGTGGCATGGAAAGGAATGCTAAGGCTTGTATATGATTCACTCTTCATCCGAAACCCACTAAGACTAACGCACGCCAGACATTTATGAAGGTGACGGAAATAAGTTAACCGGATGAAGATTTTAGGGAAAGAGGCTCTTTCGCGAGAGACATCACTCGAAAAATAATCACTCGAGCCTACGTATACGATAAATAAGTAACCCCGATGCGCGTGGGATGGGATAAGGGACTGGGGACCAGGATGTCATGTAAATTCCTTCTGGAAATGGCTCTAGTCCATTAAGGGATTTCAAGGGGAGGTGGAGGTACTCAAAAAATATGAAAAGTGAATGTCTCCATTAGGCTTAGAATTTAGAGCTTGATGAGATGAGCTAGAAATTCTCATGCTGTCTTTTCCATGTCGATCCTATCTATCATGGAGGAGCTTCCTAGCCCGTCGTAATTTATCATCATTAATGACATCTCCTGAGATAATCAGTATTGTACTGGAGCTAATAGCATCAAGAAAAGGGATGTTCACTTTACCCTGAAATATTAGTCCAAGCAGCGTCACCACGGACAGGAGTGACCATCCAGGGAGCCGGCTCTTGCACGAGGGACAGGTCCTCATCTTTTGGCACATTTTCCCCATCGGAAAATTCTTACGTAATCTGGGATCTCTTGAAGGAATTTAGCAGTATTGGTACCTACGCCAGTACCTAATATCTCCCCGAAAAAAATATCTGGCGGAGATGGGAGTGTTTGTGATTTTTTTATGGATTTCTCCAGCAAAATAAAAATGTCCCCCTGAGCTGAGCTCAACTCACTCAGCGTGTCAGCTAAAAAGGCGTGGAAGATTAATTAGCTGGTGTGGGGCTGTGCCTTCAACCCTTTGTCGTCGTCGCCACTGGGGAATAAGCACTTTGGTTGTAGTTGAAGTTCTAAAACACAAGCGGTCAATGAGAATGACCAGGAGCAACAAATAGGCCGGGAGTAAGTAAGCAGTATTCACTTTGTAAAGTTTTTTGTGTAAAAGTTCCACTTCAGCTCCCTCCGAGGTGCAGTGACCCTCTAACCTTGTTTTCACTTGTCCTTTAATTTGCCTTCCCCTTTCTAATGGAAGGCACACTTGCCAGATACTTTACTTTCCTTTCTCTTTTTAGCTTTCCGAAGATGTGGATCATCGACTGTGAATTGGAAGTAGAGTTGGAGTCGAGGAGGAAAAAAAAAGAGATTTAATATCACTTCAAAGTCAGGGAAAAGGATTAGCTTTGAGTTTGGCTTGGAGTTGAGTTGAATGCTTTTTTTCACTGATGGCCATGCACTGATGTACCTCCACTTTTCACTTCGCAGCCAAAGCCCTTTCTCCAGCGTGGCTGGGTTTTTGGTCCTCATGCATAAATTAAAATCCACTAGGCCTACCCTCGCACTCTCCCTTTCAGTTTTTATTGGGAGCGAAGAGGAAAATAAAGTTGATGAGGATGAGGATGGGGATGATGATGGCGATGGGAGATGGTGATGTTAGGTTCGTAGTGCTTTTATCTTTTCTCGGGGAAAAAAAGAAAGTGGCTTGGTTTTGGCTTTGACTTTGGCTTTCACTTTCGGTAATAAGGTATTTACCTAATATTGTATGTAGGTGCTGACACCAGCAGAAAAAAAAACTCCACGTCCGAAGGAGCAAACCCACAAAAAAAAACTCGAGCCTTCTTTACTCCGGCTCCGGATTTACTTCCCAGCCTTTTTCCCTTTTCCACTCAGCTCCAGTTTGACTTGACTTGAGTTGAGTTGATGGTCGGGTAATCTGACAGTTGGTGTGAGTCTGTAAAAAGCTGATAATGTACGGGCTATTTATTAACGTCACTTAGAATAACAAAGCATGTCATCCACACTTTCCACTCGAGTCGAGTCCTAAGTTTATTCGCGGAGGCAGACTAGGCCTCCTGCATTGAATCTCCAAGAGGGAGAGTGTAAGTCTGTCAGCTCCCCCGAATAAAAGTCGTGAGGAGTTGGAGTTGCACCTCTCCCCATTAAAAAATGAAGTAGAGGTAGGAGGTAGATAGATTCAGCATTTCTTCATCTGCTTCGAGGAGGAAGTGAGATCTCCAGCTTTAGTCCTCTTTGAGACGGAGACACTTCCACGCTTATTCTTTGCGTGGTTTGCACCGCACTGCTGGAGAGATTAGAAAGTGTGCAATTTCAGATTCAGAATGGAAAGTTTTGGAAAAACATTTATGGTTTTCCAGGAAAAGGGAAAGAAATTCCTCGGGAAGGATTTCTTATTCCTTGGAGATGAGATGGGATGGGATGGGATCGAATCGTTCGGCGTGGGATGCTGGGATGGGATGGGATTGCGATTCTTCTGGGGATGGTGACGGTGATGATGATGGTGATGTATTAATGAAGTGAATATGATTAAGAGCCAGCAGACTACTACACCCGGGGAAAACTTTCCTTCCTTCGGGAGAAGCACAAGAAGAAGAGGAGGCTCAGGTCTTCAGAAGAGTAATCCATTCCTGAGTTGGGCTGGCTTGCCTTGGCTTGGTTTGGTTTGGTTCTTTGGATTTCGGATTCCTCTCGCTCTAGCTCTGGCTTGAGGATGAAGGGCAGCGGCAGCGGCGGAGGAAGTTTTTTTAAAGGAGAAACTTTTTAATTACTTTCTGAAAAAGTGGAATCTTATTAGAGGAAAAACAGGGTCGCCTCTTCCATTAGATGGATGCGGTGCGGTGATATTAACGCGGCGAAAGGAAAAAGCCCCGCTCCACTCCACTCTTACGGGGAAAGTTGAGGAGGAATTAATAACAATTATTCGTTCTCAAGATGATATAAAGTACTCGAGGAGCGGAGGAGAGTGCGTTGGAATTTTAGAATGTGCGGGCTTTATTGGCGGCGGGAGCAGGAATCCCGTGCAGTGGGAAACTTGGCACTTGAACAAACAATCCGAGGAGATGAGGAGGAGGAACCACCATCCAGATCTCTTATCCTCTGCGGAGGGAGATGGCGATGAAAATGCATAATTTGCATTTAATTTCTCTAAGAAAATAAAGCACTTTATCGTGTCCCTTGTCTCTGCTCCGGGGGATGGAAACACTCGGGAAAAAAGTTTTTTTGGAGCAGATGCTATCCTCCTCCGAGGGAAAGCTCGCTATACCTTCTCCGGAGGTGAAGAAGCTATTCGAATGGGACTGGAGATAATAGAAAATGAGGAAAACAACTCCAACTCAACTGAAGTCAAAGTCCTAGTCGGGTCTACAGAATAGTCACCTTCCGTGCAAATCGACCGTGGACGACGGAATAAAACACTACTACTACCTCCGCAATTTTCCCCTTTCCACTTAAATGTCTCCCGTTAAATGGCTGGAGGCTCTGACTGAGTGAGTGCGTCTGGGGCTGGAGAAGATGTTCGTACCCAACCCAACCCAATGCAATAGCAATGGCAATGACAGGGCAATATTTAGCCCGCAAGAAGGAAAACAAAGTTTCGTCTTCTTCTTCTCTGGGGTTTCGCTCCTCCGCCCGGAGAGCCGGAAACGATACAAAAGGATAAGTTTCGCTTTTTCCCCGATCAACTTTTTGTTTTCTTAAGAGGAGTGATAAAAAAAACTTGAAGAAGAGGAGAATGACTGCTGAAGAGTCCGATCCGACGATGCTTTCACCAGCTCCAGTTCCCAAACTTCCCCTTTCTTTCCTTTCCGGAGCGAGCACAACACATGCGATAACGATTGAATGGGATTGTGATGTGATGCGGCTTTTTTTTCCTTTGCTGCTGCTGCTTGACTCTCAGTCAGTGAGACTGCTTCTCGATCTCGATCATCTCAGAATGCGGCGGAGATGAAGACTGAACCGCGCTCACGTGCTCCCATCCAACTTCTAGGCTGCGAAGCGAGCTCCGCGGGAGTGAGGAACGTACTTACGGGTGGATGGTGGATGGATGAATGGAATGGCTTCAAGCTTCTCGTGGACTTCTGGCTGGCTGGTGCAATATGGGGAAAATATAAAGCCCCTTGATCGTATGTGTACTTACATACTCTGCATGGATATGGAAATTATGATGGGATGGGGCTGGGGTATTCTGGAGTTTCGCTTGGGCTGATTGATGAGACAGTGCCTAAGTGAAGGCCTGCTGCTCCCATATTTTACGCACTTCCCCATGCGTGGCGGCCTTAGGCGCAATAAAATCATTAAAAATGAAGCTAGCTGTTAACGAGTACCTCCTCCCCCAGTGCCATTTGTCATTGTTGCTGGGGCTGGCTGGAGTCTACTAGAGAAGAGAATTCTGAATTCTTATGTTGTCTGTTGAAATTGAGCTGAACAAGAAGAGAACAGGAGAGAAGTGTGGACTCTATTTCAGCTGAATTGAGTGAGAGCGGAAGCACTTTGCTTGAGAAATGTGTGAAGATCCTGAGTAAAGTGTGAGCGGGGAAAGAATAGGAATAAATAAAAAAAATCCTCTTCCAGGGTAATAAATCCGAGGCATTAAACGCNAATAAAAAAAATCCTCTTCCAGGGTAATAAATCCGAGGCATTAAACGCTAAATAACACCCACTCCTTCCGGAAATGTATTGCAGTGTGCATTGTCCCCAGAAGAAGTTCCTAAGGATTGGGGGTATTACTCAAGAGATGTATAATATATCCTTTGGCGGAACTAAAATTTGATTTTTATTTTGGGATGTCCTCGGCGCCACCAAACAATCGGCAAATGAGCCGCAGCCACTCACCTTCCCCATTTCAGAGGAGGGGAGAACTACTATTGGAGTGGAGTTGGCATCCGAAAAAAATAAAAATAGGTAGGACTAGGTGGATCGTGATTGTGTGTGAGGGATGCGGTAACACTAGTGCAGTTCAATTCCTCCTCCCTTTTTATTTAACGGATGAGCAGCCAACAGAGCATTGAAATGACATTCATCTTTACAGGGCTAAAGCCTGTCACGGAAGGGAAAAAACCACGAGGAGAGGAGCTGTAGCTGGGAATTTTTTCCATAAAATTGCAATTTGGATGAGGGGATAAAAATGTAAATCCCTCTGTGAGGTGGTTTGGTTGTGTCGTGGTCTTTAGCGGGGGTGGAGGTAGAATGTAGTTTACTTACTTATTTGGGTATTGTTGGGAGTTGGAGTAAAATGGTAATGGCTCCACGTAAATAGATAGTCCCCCTTTAAAGAATGTATAGAATCAAATCCATATCCTCCTCCTGCCTCCCCTGTGATCACGTGAAATGGATCATGGTTGCTGAATGCTGGATGGATCCCCTCCATTTTCATGAAAGCTGGAAAAGAATGGAAGTGAAACCAAAGAATACTAACCTGGATCTCGGATTGAATCTTGGAACTTGGATCAGTCTCTGTTTTTGTTTGTTTCCCGAGAAAAAATGACGGGGGGTGAAGTGTACATTATTGGCGGAAGAACAACAAGAAAAACTGTGGATGAGGACGAGGACAACACAAAGTCGAGTCAAACTACGCGGGACAAGTTTTCTGGAAATAATAAGTAATATGTTTGCATAAACCTATAAACTTACGAGGGAATCCATAATAGGAATCCGATTCCGGAGAAAAAGTTCCCTGTCTCACTTTGCCCCACTAGGGAAAAAAGCAAAGGTGAATGAGCGAACGCGATGTAGTGGATAGATGGGATGGGATGTTGAATGATGCGATGAGGCAATATTGTTTTTCTTGTGATGTGCATTTTCCCGTCCAAGAAAGAAAGTTTGTCATTGCATTAGCATAAAAGTTAGAGGAGTGTATTGTCATTGTTCCACCGCGAGAACCACGAGAGACGTAATAAGGACTCCGGAGATAAAGGAATACAAATGTATGTACTTTTATAATATTTACTTAGGTTGGGAGGCATAAATAAAAATGCAACAGAACTATAATAGAATGAAAGCATCACATCACAATATTTCCTTTTATTGACAAACCAAGAAAAAAAAGTTTTTCTTGAGGAGAAAAGGAGCTTCGGCTGGAGATGTTATGTTACAGCTCTTGGATTCTGGATGGGGTTTTGGGGGAGAAGGCTGCGAAAAATGTGCAACATCTGCTTTATTTCATGGAAGAGAGGGAGGGAGACCATGCCAAAATAATTCGAGGAGCAGAGCCGAGCCATGCCATGACCGTACAAAACTGAAAATGTATTTAAGGGAGGATGGGAGCTTATCTACACATCATAAAAAGGGAAATCGTTGTTTTTTGTTGTTGTTTCGGTTGTTTTGCTTTTTTCGCGGTGTGGTGCTGGTACGGCACGGTGCACTGCATTCCATCATCGCATCGCATCCTGGTGGAAAGTAAACTATGATGCTGTTTCACTTGGATGGATGGAGAGAGATGGAAATGAAAGCAGGAGAAAAAAAATCGTCGAGCTGGATTGAGTGAATTGGGGAGAAACTTGTTAGATTTAGCGACGCAAATAAGCACACGCAAAACTCGGGACGGAATCGAGCCACAAAAACCAGAACCGGAGAACTTTGCTCTGGAGGGAGGATGATCATGAGTGAGGATTCCAGGTGATGCTGCTGATGATGATGATGGTCTCGTCTGGTATGGTGTGATGTGATGCGGTGTGACATATGGGAGAAGACCGATGGAGATGTCGACACATGTTCACACAATTGCAATTGTGATTC
>JAHZNH010001347.1:0-10995 GCA_027744355.1 Tyrannoseira gladiata
CTGATTTTTAGATGGGGCTGGGATGGTTGGGGATGGCATGGTGCTGGCCATCACAAAGATCACGACTCGCCCGCAGTGTCAGCCCTGGCGCTGTTGGGATTCATGTTCTTCCTCAATCTGATTCAGGTAATCTAAAAAATAAACGAAAAGAACGTTTCGAAATTTTGTTTGAAGTAAATGGGTCTTCTAAATTGTAATTGATTTGATTTAATGTTTGAAAAGATGTCCCTTCAAAACAATCGCCAGCTGCTCGCCGCGAAAACGACGATTCCCACGACTGCCGTAGGTCGAAGCAGTTTGTATCCAAGGATAAGGCGAGATGCACCGTCGGTTCCGTACAGTCCGTACACGACCTCTGAGGTGGACTCCACTCTGCAAGAGCCCACGGTCGGGATTATTGCGTCTTTGGAGAACCCTACCAAGTACACTCAAATGGAACAGCCTCCTCATCCCCAAAAGTTTCTGAGGAAGGCGAAGCGCCGGACCAGCTCCAAGTACATGGACGATGATCAGGTGAATTTTGTGAGCTCTAGAGATCCCCAAAAGGATTACGCCACGCTTCCGGTATCCAACTCAAGTTTGAGGGAAGATCCCGTCGAGTCCTTCAAGTCGATGAGTCTTCAGTGCTTTCAATTGATTGCATGCAAATTGGGACGGTCCATTCTGGAGAATTTGGATGGAACCACTGGAGTTGTCGTCAGAATGATCGGGTAAGGCTGCAAAACCTCGAAATGTTTTTCGTTAATTCTTAGATAAGGTTAAAGAAGATTTATGAATTCTCTTTCAGAACGAGTTTGATCCCCAAAATTCCGCAAAAGACTTGGACAGGTCGTCTGATGCGGGCATTCAACAAAGGCTGGAACCACATCGAGAGTTGCGAAGCCATGTTCAAGAAATGCGAGTCACTCTCGAGGCTCATCAATTATTACTACAGCTCCCACAAAATCCAATCCATGCGGAGGAAGAAAAGCTTGTGAGCATTCAGTTCGGCAACTTCCACGTGGACATATCCAGTACAATCGACACTGACATTTTTCATTAAATTGATTTACTTATACATGTTTATGTCAATTTATTTGTCTAAATAAATGGCCGGTATTTCATTGGGCCACTGCCCACTCCTCTGGTAATTTGCCAAAATCACTGTGCCAAAATTTCATTGAGATACGAATGCGTGGTGAAAAGCCGGCATGAACCCACTTGCTTTCTTACTCGTAGTGGTAAGTACGTTCGTGTATGGTAAACTTCGGATCATGAAGCATCAGCAACCTGGTTCCGCTCAGGAAGAAGGCTGTACGAGGACTAAAGGGAAAAGCTTGTTGAGTTTATTCTAAAACCTGGAAACAAAGAAAGCGCAACACTGATGCATGATGCCGATGCACGTCATCTACGAGTGAAAGCGGCACCTTGATCCGGGAAGCTATGCTGGAGGTACCTATTTCAACGCAGCACAGAGAAACGAGATGGCTTAAAATGGATAATGTATTATTTCAATCCTTCCTGATGGACAATGATTTTGTAAGGAGGCTACCTGTTCATGAATTGGCGTGCTGCTCGTCTCAAGATGCCCCGATTTCATTGTGACGTTAGAAAGAGCTTCAGACTTTCATTCAACGCCACCATATCAAGCGCCATCATTAGTTGAGCATAAATTGTGATTATGAAAAGTGGCCGCAAATAAATAGTTGTCGACGTCATAGCCCGTGTGATCCCAGACAGATGAATTTTGCCACCCAGAAGGAACGCTCTAGATCGATAATTAGAGGAGAGGACTTCCCACAATAATGAAACAAGTCATACAGAAGAGATTCCTCGCGTATATTTAAATGCGTCATTCAGGTCTTAATAGTGGCGGCGGTGGTCTCAATGGGGCAATATCCGCATCAATGAGAGGAGATGACAAAAGATGGAAGGAGGCGAAGCAAAACAATTATTTTTTTCACACGCGACGACACGAACGATAAATATTTTCGCGGCGAGGTTAATAATGATAGGATTTAAGGCTTGTTATTTTTTGACCACGTCCTCATCCGACTCTGGCTCTTGCGTAAATCAGTGGACCATTCACCACTCCACTCCATTGGATTAGGTAAGTGCTAGGTGTTGGGGGATCCAAGTGCTAGGTCCTCACAAAAAAATGGCACAGACATCATAAGTATAAATAAACCATAAGCACTGGAGATTATAATGATTTTGTGTATCGCGTGGAACTAAAATGACAGAGTGGGAGAATAATTGGTGTCTGGGATGAGGGAAATGGAGCGGTTGCGATATAAAGTCTACTTATAAAAAATACTTCCTCGTGCGACCGAAATGACCTTTCCATCAGAATTGATTTGGATGATCAGGAAGAAACTCGAGGGATTTAACGGATCCGATGGAGCTTGACCAGCAGAGCCTTCTCAGCCTTCGGCACAACCTCACCGACATGATGAGTCGATTCAATCAACTCTCCGGATATGTGCTCCTCGTGCTAACGCTTTACGCGATCCCCGTAAGTTGTGCTCAGTCAGAGTGGGGCAAAGTAAGACAAGATTGACGATTTCAAGAGATTTTTATCACTTATTTTTTCAGGGAAAAGGCTACGATATAACGGAGTGTCGCGGAGTAGATCTCGCCATGACTGAAGAGCACACCATGCACATGAATGAGTGCCTGAGTAAGGCAGGCGTTAAGGAAATTATGGATCTTCCTCCGAGTGAAATGCCCGTAAGCTCAGATTTAAAATCGATTTAATCAGAAGTTTCGTACTTAATCTAACACTTTTTTAAAATCTGCTCTAGTGTTTTGGGAAATGCGTTTTTGCCAAGAAGGGCTTAGTAAGGAAATTTAAAAGCAAATTAATTTTAGCTATAATCAATCGTATTTATTGCTGAATAATTTAATTAATTAATTGGAACTCATTACAGATTGACGATAAGGGAAAGCCTCACAAGGATAAAATCACGCAAATGATAGTCGACGTTCTACCGAAAGAAGTCCACGAAGTGCTCGACAAGCGGATGGAGAAATGTCTTTCACCAAACACAAGTGAGATACGTTCAAAATTTCCCCGATTATTAATTGCAGTGGGTTACGATTAAGGAACTACATGTAAAACTCAATACTGACGTTTTCATTTTAGCCGACATAATTGACAACGCGGACGAGTCTTGCACGACTTACCTTCCCATGTTGATGTGCATTCATGTATCTTTCCTTGAAGTAAGATAACAAAACTTTATCCATATTAATATTTATATTGACAGACCAGTAGAAATTTATGCCAAACTTCTTTCAATTTCACAGGAATGCGAAGGAGTATAACCTTATTCTCAAGATTTTGACTTTTATCGGTATAGATAAGTTAGCGTCATTTTATTTAGAGAGATAAGGCATAAATAATGAACTGCATGGCGAATAAAAAAAGTTGCAAAAATTAAAGCAATGAATTTTCTGAGCACCCAATGAGTGAACAGTTGCATTTTGCCGTTTGAAATCAAACTCACGAGTTAATTTATGCGGAAAATTACTTAATGTTATTCAAACTCTTTTCGTTCACAATCATGACGATTGGGTGTAGATCATTTCCTTTATTTTTTTCCGAAAAGCCACTGTCAATTATTACATTGAATTCAGTATCCATAAATTACGCCAAAAAAGTCTAAAATGTTTTTTCATCCCGCCGAATTAATTTATGCGAAAAATTACTAATGTTATTCAAACTCTTTTGGTTCACAATCATGACGATTGGGTGTAGATCATTTCCTTTATTTTTTCCGAAAAGCCACTGTCAATTATTACATTGAATTCAGTATCCATAAATTACGCCAAAAAAGTCTAAAATGTTTTTTTTCATCCCGCCGGATCCAATTATTGGTTGCATTTTTACAATGTATTATAGATGAAATTACAAAAGTCCTATTCTCACTTGCAAAAACATTTGCTCCAGAATCATGCATTACATAACATGCTTACCTATAAATGCATCGCAGCTCATCTTGCAATGGACAGGTTGATTATTCTTCGCGAAGAAATTCATTTTTGTTATCGTTAAGCTGCATGAGTATCTAGTGCGAACGCTTTAGCCTGGGAACCGCTTGCGTTCCCCAGTAAAATTTTTCTAATTTCCATTACCCACTGAATAGGCACTAGTAATATTTTAATTATTTAGTAACAATAATAAGTTTACTGCCAACAGAGCAGCCTAAAATGAGCCTTAAAACGATTATCAATTTTCTAAGCTATTTACTTACTTACTTATGGATGCTACTTCTAGCATTAACTCTTTTGCATTTTCCTTCTCCCATTGGATTTATTCACAATAATTTAAAATTTATGCTGGGCTCATCTACCTAACCTATCCCATTCAAAAAATACTCGCTCTCTATTCCTAACACCGAAACTCATTCTGGACTCTGGACCTCGCTGGATTACATTCGCATCATCATCATACATCATATCCGAGTTCTAAAATAGACATTCTTCATTGACCTTGCCTAATAACATTCGCCGAAATATTTGACCACAACCACTCACTCAGAATCTTGGAGAAAGCAATAGTTCATAAAATCATCCTACTACTACCTACTTAAATACAAGCTAAGCTTAATGCTTCTAAAACTGCACCAATATTTTTTTTTTATTTTGGGTATCCATAAAACCTGGAACTGAAGCTACCTTCATCATAAGTTACAACAAGATTTACAAGTAAAAAATGAAAACACATACGTACACGACCATACATATAGTGAATAAGTTTTAAAAAGTGTAATGAGGACTAGTTTGCTAGTGGAATGTAATACTCAACTTAATATTGCAAAGATGAACATTAAATCAAACCAGTTTAAAGAGTAATAGGGTAACATCGTCATAATACTATAGATAATTCCAAACGATCCTTTTGTGATGCTGTGTTTTTCCAACATTAAAATAAAAATCCTTGAAATACTTCAGGTAACAATGAATGCACTAAACTTTAGAGGAATTTTACAAGTCCTTCATCATAATAATATTATCAAAAAGTTAGGTAGTTTCTGCATTCACTAAAAACAGCTTCCGGAACGACGAGACCAATAGTTCAAAGCTTTAATAGAATACTACACGGCTTACCGCAATTTAAAACTCTGGTAAAGAACAACTGAATACAGCCAAAGACAATCCAGATCTCTTGACCTGTCAAATCTGTTTAAGTACTTTTTCTTTTGTTCAAGACTGCGCAAAATGCACTAAACTTTAGAGGAATTTTACAAGTCCTTCATCATCATAATATTATCAAAAAGTTAGGTAGTTTCTGCATTCACTAAAAACAGCTTCCGGAACGACGAGACCAATAGTTCAAAGCTTTAATAGAATACTACCGCAATTTAAACCTCTGATAAAGAAACACAAACTGAATACAGCTTTGTACAGCCAAAGACAATCCAGATCTCTTGACCTGTCAAATCTGATTAAGTACTTTTTCTTTTGTTCAAGACTGCACAATGAAAGGATAATAATTGTTTACGCGCTTAACATTTCCAATCCTTCTATTGCTTGCCATTCTACTTTCTGTGACAGAATAACCTCTCCAAACACGACATAGAAATTAGAGCAAAATATGGGAACATTCTACTTAATACATAATACTTCAAGAGTGATTCAAGCGGCAAAAGATACTGAAAGTTTCTTCGTAATCTTAGGGTTAGAGCTACTAAACATCTTCGTCATTTCTTGTTGATTAAATGTTGCAGTGGAGTTGCACAATTCCTGTCAATCCTTCTCGGGTTGAAGCATCTCTGTACTCACTGTGCGGAAATTCAATGGTTGGTTCGGTGGAATCTGCCAAATTGAACAAATGAAAATCTGTTATTAGAATCCAAGTACTTATAATACGTAATTTATTCAGTGACCCTGATTTAATAAATTTACCTGCTCAACAAGCTTCCCACTAAGGACCGACAGGGAGTTTGCTCTTTTCATGCTGCAATTACACAGAAAACACATTAATCACAGGAATTCCCCGGCAATCATATTTTGTACTCCAAAGTGCTATACACAAACACAAATAAATTGCTAGGAAGACTAATGGGAATGCTAACTGCAGGGTTAGTTAACTGGTTGTAAACTACAAACCAAAGTATAGCCAGAACCAATTAACATACTACATTTTTATTAGAAAAGTGCATCCAAAAGAGAAAACCAATAACCAAGAGATAAAACGCAAAAGGTGATGTGAATAAGCGCTAATCAAAAATGTATTGCTTGGAGGTACAAAAATGTCGATTCATGTCCAAGAGTCAATCAAATGAGAGCAGACAATCATATTTTGTACTCCAAAGTGCTATACACAAACACAAATAAGTAAATTGCTAGGAAGACTAATGGGAATGCTAACTGCAGGGTTAGTTAACTGGTTGTAAACTACAAACCAAAGTATAGCCAGAACCAATTAACATACTATACATTTTTAGGAAAGTGCATCCAAAAGAGAAAACCAATAACCAAGAGATAAAACGCAAAAGGGGATGTGAAGCGCTAATCAAAAATTATTGCTTGGAGGTACAAAAATGTCGATTCATGTCCAAGAGTCAATCAAATGAGAGCAGAACTGAATGAGTGCTCATACAAGTCAAAAATTCATATCAATATAAGTATATTTTGTTGCGAAAGCATTCCATAATCAAATCTCATCCGATTCACTTCCCACAGTAAATATGTTCAAAAATACATATTACAATTATTTATTGACAACAACTTGGATTACTTACGAATAAAACTACTGCCGAGAAATTACGAATTAAACGCATTGAATATATTTTGCAGCGAATAAGTAATAATAATAATCATAAAGTAAATAGAGGTAAGATGGAAGTGCGCCAACTAAAACCGTAATACCCAATAAAAATATACAGCGGATATTCTTGCGCTTTACAACCAAACAAAATAGGAAACCAAACTAACGGGCAACTGAAGGATAATTATAAATGACGGGTAATTTTTTTGAATGTAGCGGGTGATCAAGTGACTCTATCCGGATTTCTTTACGGGACAAACGCTAGCGCTCAAAGTTGCAATTGCATATGCATAAAATCAATGATTAGGAGCGTTTTTGTACAACTTTTTACATCTTTACACTTCTAACAGGTAAGTATTTACAATACAGTTTAAACTTTATAATTTAACTTCGACTAGACTCATTTAATTAATTAGTATCTTTTTGTCTCGACCTCCTGCTCTCATTTGATTCCATTTGGAGAACCGAAGAGTTCCGAAAGAATTCTGCTAAAAATAATACATGTCATCCTTGTTCAGGACCTCACCTTGAAGAGTTCGATACAATTTGCTTGCTGATTTCCGGCTCTCGTCTCGTGATCATTTCCATCACTTTCGGAATCGAGTTCCGTATCGACGCTCTCAACTTCGAGAAGGAACCTGATCGTCTTAACTTCCCAAACTGCTATCGACCAAACCAGTTTTCCAATCGGTTATGTATGAATGAATGAATGAATGATTGAAATGGAACATGTCAGTAGTCGAAACCTGTCTTCACTCTCTAATCAGCTACGCTATCATCAATTATAAATTATCAATTGTCCTTTCCCGTTTTTAATTTCCTTATTTAGGTATGGATCAATTTAATACGTTTTCTAATCACTGTAACTCATTTTGCTAGAGTGTCAACTTTCGATTCCCAAAACCACAATTAATGGAAGCCCCGACACACCTGGAAAAATGCTGCATCAAGTTATATTCTACTACAACTAATCTCGACTCTAACTAAATATTTATACCTACTACTCTAGTCACTAGTCTCTGAATACTTACTAAATTCCACTGAGCATTTCCTCTAGATCAAGCATTTTTAGTCAGAGTAGCAGCAAAAAAATACAAAAATCAATCTCAAGCTACAGAATTTCTTTTAGTTTTCACCACTAAAGTGGAAAAAAGAAGGAAGAGAGTCAGAGTGAAAGTCACGCCACTTTACCAAAGTCCCTGATTCCATTAAGCAAGCTGAGCATGCCACAAAACCCCAATAGAAATAGTCTGTGCGAAAATGTGATCAATTACTTGCTTCAAAAACTGATTAATGTTTCAAAAAAATTTCCATTCCAGAAATATGTACAGGTTTTAGTATTATTTACAAGCCAAGCATGAATAAATATTACTTCACTCCGTTAGCACTTTGCACTAATTGATTGAAGAATAGATTGAGCAGAGAGAAAACTGCCGGCCGATGTGCACGTACAGAGAACCACAGGGACGTTTACTGTACAAGCCAATCATTTCTAACGAAGAAGATCAACACTATTTATCATTGACACAATCATTCATCCAGAAGAGCAGTACAAGATTAATTGCAACTAAATAAATAAAAAATCATGTTGTTAGGATTTCTTAACGAGCCATACATACATACTTTAGTACAAAAACGTATTTATAATCTTGCTGCTGGAAAGGCAAGTCAGCGAGTAAAGCAACTTTTACTTACCAAACAATACAACAACTACGTATATTTATGTACCATACAAAAGATAATTATTAGATACAATTTAATGGTTGCAGGGACTCTATCCGACAGGCATTCATAATTCGATAACCCATGCGAATTAAGGTTTTACTCGTTTCATATAAATAAGGTTAATGTATTACGCAACCTCTCAGCTCTCAATTGAACCCTCCACGCAAAAATCAACTCGGAATGAAAAGCGTTAATAATCGTACCCCGAAATGAAATAAAAGAGTGTGTTCACAATCCTCAACCAAGCACCAGTGCAAAATGGTTACGTTACGTGAAGTAGTTTGGGAAAATTCGGTTGAAAAGGACTTTCTCCATACCTGATCAACAACACATACCGTCTCTTTCCTCTTCTACCAATCAAGTACAACAGCTTTAGGTCAATGTCAACTTAATACAACAATTAACGGTTCCTTCACAATGAAATACAGATTGAGATATTCACGGACTTTTCTCACTTTTCCTTTTAATTTATTCTAATCTTTGTTGCATCTCTTACATTGGAACAGCAAGGAAGACGTGACAAACTCAAGTTAGCTAATATACGTAAATATACTTAATAACTGTTGTTTGCACCATGTTACAAAGTTGCATTTTTCAGTGCTTCCTACTACTGTCAAGTTGAAGTTATTTCGGAGCATAGAAGATTCCCTGAAATCACTTTCACTGATTCGTAATAACCGAATTGTAAACACGAGTGCAAATGCAATATAAAAAACCTCGGGAATTCTAGTTTTCTTTGAAAAGAGAAAGAGAAAAATAAATACAAAAAAATTTATTCAGACTACAATATGTTGGTAATATTGATTTAATGCATTTCAACAAATATCATCAGTAAATGGTGCGGTGATGATGAAACAGAATATAGTTATTTCTTGCTAGAGTTTAATATTTAATTATTGTAATATCACTATAATTAATGTATATATATATATCTTACTATTCGCAATGTGTTTATCTGTTACCTCTACTCAGCTTCATCATACTTATTTCTAATGAACAGTTATCATATTATCATTTTACTATTATTATATATGCAGAGTAGCAAAACCCAAGTATGAATTACGAGATATAATAAATTCTGAATCTCTGTTGCATAAAATAATAATAATTACTTGCTAATCCTTCTTGTTCGGTTTTGCTGGGAATTATTAAGTACCTGACTTAAATCTTTGCGATTTTATCAACCTACTATAGAGCTACTAAATATGTTTACTTAGATGTGTGCAACACCTGGAAATAAGTATCGATTGTATTTCGGCTAAAAATTTGTATATAAAATAATTGTATTGATCAGTAACTTGATAACTGCAAGGCATTCGGCGTTGAGGAAGCAATCAAGTGGTAATACAGTCGTCCATCGTTTCTTCCAACAAATCAACATCAAATTCCCGTATAAAAGTTTTCCCTTTCTTCTGCATAAAGCTAATGCAATAGTAATGCGCTCAGCTTCTTTAGAAAAGAATTTTTAGGTGAGAAATCTTAAATCGTTTCATAAAATTTTGATTGGAGAAAAAGAAATATAATTTTCGTCCTATTTAAGATCGGAGCCAGTCTCATTCTTGTCTGTTCATAAGGCTAAAGAAGTTTAAATGCCATTCGTTTTTCGAAGCCCGCACAAGAGAGCGGAGTTTTTAAGTTTGATTACCATATTCCTATCTAAGAAGTGATCGTGATGGTGTCAAGCGTTAATTTAATTATGTAGGTGATCAGTAAGATAGTCTGGAAGATACATAAGTAAATATTTTTTTCAATGCGATAATTTTATGCAGTACATTTATTTATGATTGCTTAGATCATCATTCGGGGTAACATGAACTACTTTATTGCCTTCCCACCCTCATTCCTACTTACTTTAATTACTTAATCATATTATGTTCAGGAGCGATCTCTCTCTTTTTTTCTTCTACAGTTGCGTGCGGAAAAAACGAATACGCTTGTTACAGTAAAGAATCTCGATTATTCAGTGATTGACTGATTGGAAGATTGGAGTCAGAATGCAGATATAAGGTAGATCGGTTCACATATGTATACGTTCTCTAACGGAAGCATTAAGTTTTTCTCCAGGATTCATACTAATAAATCATTAATTTTTTGATTGAATTAATTTAGGTAGTATTCAGACTCATTTTCTTTCCGAAAACCCCGTCTTTCACTGACGACTGACAAGTTCAACAGTTTCGGAGTAATCATTTACGATACGAATAAGTTAAATCGACTCAAATGCATTGGATTTGGATATAATAATAATGGGTATTCAGAATAGAAACCGGTATCATAATTTCTCTCTTTTTTCGTCTCCTCACCCACATTACTTACCAATGAAGCAAAGATAAGATCCCCTTCCTTCCTAATTTTCCACGTTTTTTTAAACTAATTGTTCTCATTCTTCCCTATGGGTGTTCTTTCCCTTCCCCTGAATCGAAAGTAAGTCGCAGAAGATTCGGTACAGAGTAGAAATATTAAATGTACACATCTAACTTTACTAGAGTACAAAAGAAGATCTAAAGCAATGCAGC
>JAHZNH010001348.1:3968-14045 GCA_027744355.1 Tyrannoseira gladiata
CGATGTTGTTATTTTCATGCATGCGCACAAGCTCATTCTCAAGCGTAAGTGAAGTTAAGCAGGGAGTTTACTGCGCATATGCAAGCTGGGCACGAACGAAACGAACGCTTGCGCTCACGCATCCCATATTTCATCGTGATCATCAGGCCAAGATTTAAAAAAAAAAGTCTTTGTCAACCTGCAAGGCAGGAGGAGTACATGTCTGAAAGTCACTGAAAAGTTTTTGGGGAAAATGTGATTTTTTTAAAAGTCAACTAAAAAAGGGGGTAGCAAGAGCAAGTAGCAATGATCATAATAAACTTGTGATTTTAGCGGCACGTACTGTTCGTGTGTGCGCGTCTGTATTTTTGAAAACTGCTAATTTATTCAAAGTTATTATGATATGATGACAATCATAATGAGAGGATGGTGGTGATGATATGAGACGCGACGATGGGATGTGAATCATGGCATGAGGACTTTGGGAGAGTGAGCTAAGAAAATATGATGAGAATTTTAATATTTTTTTTACATTTTTTGTTTTTAGCCACCAGCGGCGAGATTCGGAAAGGCGACAGAGTTCTTCTAGTTCAGGACACTGGGGATGGCGAGGTCGTACAAAGCGCCATATTCAAGGGGAGACGGATTGGGAGAAGCGGAGAGCCAGAAATTCTGCTGGTAGCATTATTTTCAAATCTATTTCAGTGTATGATAAATAGTGAGATTGAATTTCAATTTAATTTTGATGTCTTAATTAACTTGACAGAACGGCCATCGCAAAAGCTATACAGGTAAATAGAAGAAGATTAATAACTTACTTATTTCGTTAACCAGCGGCGAGATTCGGAAAGGCGACAGAGTTCTTCTAGTTCAGGACACTGGGGATGGCGAGGTCGTACAAAGCGCCATATTCAAGGGGAGACGGATTGGGAGAAGTGGGGAACCAGAAATTCTGCTGGTAGCATTATTTTCGAATCTATTTCAGTGTATGATAAATAGTGAGATTGAATTTCAATTTGATTTTGATGTCTTAATTAACTTGACAGAACGGCCATCGCAAAAGCTATACAGGTAAATAGAAGAAGATTAATAACTTACTTATTTCGCAAATGCTTTATTTGCATCACTGTTGTGTAGTGTTGCTCCATTTTAAAGGTTTTATTTACTTTTCCTTTTTTCAACAGAGGAAGAAGTTGTGCCATACAAGGCATATTTGCGCGATCAATTAAGCACGGCATTGGTTCCCGAAGAGGAGTTTGTGATTTCAGAGGATGGTATACTCGAGTGGGGTACGTTTAATTAAGAAGAAATAAATGTCCTTTTTAATTATGCAGTTGAAGGTGGATATGTATGCGTATAAAGTTTTTCCTGTGGAGCGAGTTAGGATATAGATTGACCTTCTGATTTCTTTTTCAGAGGAGCCAACGTGGGAACCTGGTCAAGAAGTGCTGTATAAAAATTCCCATTGGGGTGTAATTCTTGGCGATGAGCTCAGTCCGAGAGGAAGGATTATCGTGACTTTGAAACTGGTAATGTGAAGCGTGTTTGGCTGTTGTTTTTGTTATAGTGTGTGTGTGTTGTAGTAACATTGATGACAAGGTCAAAAATATGCCTAATGAAATGAAGCGTGTGAAATATAACTTGAATAAAATATCCACTTGTTGCTGACGCGTATATTCATGGTTGTTTTGTTGGGGATCGAAATAATACTTTTAATGGAACGTGTGTGTGTTAGCGGGGGATGGCGTGCATCGAATAATTTTATCCCAGTTAGAGTCAGACACTTGTTGTTACGTAATCGCAATTTGTCTTTTATGATGCAGGAACCGACAAATTTCAAAAGGGAAAAGATTGTAAAAATACCACTTGATGAGCTGAAGGCGAATGCGGTTCCTCTTCGGGTACCATTGAGAAAACCAAGGAAAAGTAATAGCGTGGATGACATCATACAGAAAGTGAATGAGGAGTTTAAGGAGATCTACCAAGCTGATATGGAGAGGGACCGGGTGAAACATGAGAGTGGGCAAAGTCGAGACGAGACGATGGAGGTGATGAAAGTAGGTGAGGGGGCAACCAGGTCAGCAACGGAAAAGAAGCACGTGAAGTATAGCGATGAGGAAGCTGCGTCATCCTCTGCTAAATCGAATGGATATGCTGTGGTCTTGAAGAAAGACGATACGAATGCAAAAATGGATGGAGGAAGAATGCGGGAGAATACGCCAACTCCTGAAGTGAAGGAGCATGAGTATGCGACAATGACTAGGAAGGAGAAGGACAGAGAGCAAGACAAAGGTGGAACTCCAGTGGCACAGTCTGTGTTGAGACCGAAGAGGTCAAAGAAGACGAAGGAGAGGCCACATACAGAGTATATTTCCAGCGATCATGTCCAGTACGCGGAAATTCAGAAGCCGCAACAACAACCTCCACTCCCGGAACGCAACAAAGTTAAGCGAGATGTGATGAGGGAAGAAGCGCCAAAGTTTAAGAGCTGTAATAATTTGACATCCGGCCAATATTCTGATGATGATCTGGAGCCGTTTGAGCTTATGAACTACACGAATTCTTTGAGAAGTAGCGCCAGGAAAATAATTCAGAGGCAGATGGCTGAAAGTTCGGGAAATAAATCTTCGAGCTTGAAGCTGAGGCATGCAACATCTTCCAAACCTCATGTAACGGAGGTTTTCTCTTGGAATGATGATGCAGGTAGAATGACTAGGAGAACCAGTGAAACTACCGCTGTCACCCAAAAACGTAAGGAGACTCGCGTTGATGACGATCTCCCTCCAGCTCGTCCCCAGAGACATGTTCCAGCGTCGACGACAACAGCAACACCGCAAAGACATGTTCCAGCCACGACGACAACTACTTCAAAGATGCAAATGAAGTCTCCTTCACCACAAAACTATAATTATCCTGGTAGGACAACCCCTGTGCAAAATTATTATCCGGTGCAGATTTCACAAACGCAAAATCAAGTTCAGAGAATGACTGTAACGGAGAGTCGGCCGATGATGGCAAAAAGTCCGAGCCCGGTGCCCCCTTTAATCCGGAGAAGTACTCCCAGTCCAAACTCATCAAATAATCTTAACAAGTCTTTGAGCCAACCAGACATACGAAGAGATGTACTTGATTCTGCAAAGAAACCTTCTGCTCATCCCGTGCTCACACAAGGAGAGTTGACTCATCACCCGCCCAAACCTCCTACAAAATCAAAAAGTCAGAATCCATTAGATTATGAGTTTGCTCCGTTGTCTTCCAGTGAATTGGTGAAGAAGCAGTTGGCGATAGTGAATCGTGTTCTCCATGAGCCACAGTTTAAGGGCGGTGTTCTCTACCAGGACTATCTTTACCCGAAGGGTAGTAGTAAAAATGGAAAGGGCTTCCATCCTGATGAGCACTCCACGAAGGTTCTGACTTGTGCATCCTCTGACTCATCCAGCCAAGATAACGATAGTGGTCGAGGAAGCTACCAGTTCAACTCCGAGAATGTGAAGGGAATGGAGGAGCTTGTTGGCGTTGATCATGTTTTGGACACTAGAAACTCCCCTTCAAAGTATAGCTACGTTATGACTCCAACCGAGGAGTCTGTGTATGCCAATGAGAACATGACCATCTATTCCCAGAATGGAAATCATCAGAGTCAGAATCAGAATGCTGCTGCAGAAGAGCAAAATCGCCGAGAATCAAGTCCAACTAGACGTTACATCAAGAATAATCGATCATGCTCCAGGAATAGCGCACAGAGGTACAATGGGGCAATGGAAGACAATGATTCTGAAGAGGAGTTTACGTTACCATTACCCTTTAGTCCATCAAATCTTACACCTGTCGCAGGTGCGAAAACAAAGCTTTTAATTTTTCAAAAATGAATGAGTTGAGACATGTTCCGAATCAGTTGTATATTTACTTTCTTAATGCAGGTTTTGGCAGAGGAATTCACGGAACAGAAAATTCCAGCTTTGCGGATGCCACACTTTACGCGTTGTTTGCTTGCTCCAACATTTTCGACCAACTGCTTTTATTTTCGAAGCCGGGACTGGTTGAAAAAGGAATCAAAAGGGACGTGAGGAGAATCCTTCGAGATAAAATTGTTTTGCCTCTTAGGACCAGTGCCTACTGCAAAGCGGAGAACGTTACCCACTTGAGGGAGGCCATGTTACCCCTGTCTTCTAAAATGCATTCATCATTGATGGGTAAAATAAACTAACAAGTTTTCGCTATATATTCTATAAAATCTTTATTAAAAATGTTACAATTGAATGCATTTTTCCCAATAGATGCCGAGGAATTCCTCTACCTTTTGTTTGACAGTGCGTTGAACACTGAAAGCTTCATTGAATTCTCCAACGGAACAAAAGACTTCATGCACCAAATCATTGCCCGTCCTAAGGACCGTTCCAAATCTCAGACTGTTCAGTTCATGCTGGAAACTTCATTAGGAACTTCAGAACTAAAGTTCAAAGGCATTCCACAACCTGCCCTCTTTTTGTGCATGCCACGATGTAAAGGCAGGCTTGTCTACTATGAGGCGATTATTCCGACCCTACAACTGAATGTCACCCGCCTCCTTCACAAGGGTCCCAAACAGTGCGTTTGCGAGATGGCCGCAACTCTGGAATGCATGATCTGCCACCAAAAGAATGGTGACTTGGCCTTAGACTTTTGCCAAACTTGTAAGGCAATTTCGGACCAAGTCCACTTCCGGTTAGATCATGACCCCGTGCTCGTGCCCAAGCGTCAGAGGGATGAAATTCTGAACCTGCACTCTATCATTTGCACAAGAGGAAATCGCTACGTCAGTTTTGTGAAGGTGTCCGAGCAGAAATTCTCTCCGTGGTTGTATTTCGATCCGTTGGTTGGGGAATACCCTGAAGTAACGCTGCTGGAAGATTTTGGGAAATGGTTAGACTCTCTTGAGAAGCAGCCAGGGCACTACAGGGAGTTCTCCAAGTTACATCCTCTATTAAAGAAAATTATGACGGACAGCCATATCTACATTTACTCCAAGAGACACATGGTGGAAGGCACAGAACCTCATGAAAGCATGCGAATTTAAGAAAAATGACCAATGAACACAAATACAACACAAATTGAAACTCTTTCACAAAAATATTATTGCTATCTTTTATTATTTCACTTTCATATTTCATAAGTAATACCACTACAAACTACAATATATAGATTCAATAAAATCTTTGCGATCATCGAATTTTTTCATTTTATTGCTGTATTGAGATGATAATGATAATAACAATTATTAATTATTATTATTACTAGTACCTTTAGCGCTTTGACTTGATTCCAACTTTTCGTAAAATAGTAGATTTCGCAACACTATCATCATATAATAACAATGAATTTCGCTTCATTGCAATCAAAATTTCAACAGGTAGATACATATTTTTAATTACTCTGTATTCTCAAAGTTGTTTATTTCGTATTTCATGGAGGTTAAGGCATATTTCTTGTCTTTTTCATTACAGCGAATCGATTGCTATAATAATTATGATTAGATTTAATTAAAGTTTGACTTGTAATATATGAGTAGTTCATCACAGGTTAAGCAAATATATAACGATTGATAACATGGTATAAGTGTAAGTTGTAAATCAGTAATATTTTTCTAGGTAATCCTTTAATACTATTTACGTATATATGTATGTTTGATTTTTGGTAAAAGTAAATATTTAACAAGAGAATCCTTTCACTTCAAAATAAAGTTAGTAAAGTATTAATTTTCATATCCACCTACAGATATAACACACGGGTCACACATAAACAAAAGGTTAAGAGTCCAGCTCCAAACTTTTCTTGAGGTACAATAATAAACCACTCTCGGGCTTTAAATGGTCGCAGTAGCAGCGATAACCTTTTTACATTAACAAGGACAGTAGATGCACACGTACATATCGGCTAGTAGTCGTTGGACCATCGGAGGCAATTTGTGTTTGTTGGCAGTGAAGTAATCGGGATTGGTCTTGCAGTAAAACTCCAAGGACTCTAGGCACTCTCCCATCTGTGGCACAATTTCGACCTGTCAAATTAATAAAATTCCGTCATAAGTAACGTTGTATTGTTTAATGTCAACAGAATTGATATTAATTCAACTAGATAAGCCTTAAGGCCTATTAAAATTACCTTTGGCTTCTCCTCTCCTGGATTAGAATCAAACAAAACCCAGTGGGATAAAGCCCCACTTCCACATTTGACAAATGTGACATAATGATAGTCTTTGATGCAAATGACAGCCAGGAGATTTAATTTCGTAGGCCCCCTGTAATCATCTACAAAGACACAAAAAGTAAATAAAAACTGTTAGTACTGTTACATAGAATCAAATATGTAGATGATATGAACGTGTTCCAAAAAGAAACTACTTCGCTCTTACTTTTAGTGAGATCAGAAATGTCCAAACTCAAGTTTGGTACAATTGTTGTTGACTGAATGACGCTTTCACTGCTTCTTGGAATTTCCAAGATCAATGCGGGGGTGGGAAGCCTGTCCAATTTCAGTCTGTAATCTGCCATACTCATCTCTAAGCACTTCTTCAGAGTGATTATATTGGGGAGATTGTGATCTCCGAGATTAATTTGATGAAGAAAGTCCTTGACTCCATTATCGTACACTATGAATTCCTCCAGCTTGAATACTTTATTGAACAGAATTAGCATGAATTCCTCAACATCTGAAATAAAACAGATCACTCACATGAATCATTTGAGAACTTTAATTACGTTTGTGGTCATGAATTTACCAAAATAGAATACTTACCCATAAATGCTCCATCAACCTTGTCACTAAGAGGCTTCAGAAGATCTCTAAAAATGGTAACACTTTCCGCGGGGCAAAAGAAGTTTTGTCTCAACGGATTCACTATATTTTCCCTTAACACTTTTCTACAAATTCTTTTCAATTCTGTTTCATCCGCGCTCTTGCTGGGATCTTCAAGTTCGAGGAAATAGTCATCAAAGTTATCCGAAAAGGCGAACATGGCAAAAAGTACAACATCAATGTAACATGAATTTCGCCGACCTTGAATACCACGAAGGCCTAAAAATCAACAAAAAACGAGGTCAAGACAAACTTTAGTATGCACATAGTCATTTGTTAAATTAAAATTCATTAAAATAAATTTACCTTCAGCCTGAAAAAATTCACTGATTTTGATGGGTGGTATAATGAACGGAGGAGGAGGGTTGGAAACAGGTACAGTCTCATTGTGGACATCTTTCTCTTCTACAATAGGTCGAATTGCGTAATTGGAGGCTTGATTTCGGACGGTATTACTAGGTAAGTTATCAGGAGATGTTGACTTTGGAAGGTTCTGAGGTTCAGGATGGTAAGGTGTCGATGAAGATTCTAAAACGATGGGTATGATTCTTTCCCTCGGTGAGTTAGCTGTGCCGTTTTGTAAAACGACCGGTTCTGGAGACCAACGTTTGGTGTTTTCAACTTTTCCAGGAGATCCAAATCCCCCGTACTGAGTGGTTTCCGGCGGCTGGCCATAATCGATAAGATCCATGCTCACGGGACAGTTTGCGCGTCCATACTCTGTGGGCGAGTTTGGCCCATTCGATGACACGACGCTTTCTACCGGCAAATAGTTCTCCAGCAAGATGAGCTCATCAACCGGGAGCAGTCTTCCTCGACCTTTGGCACACCCAAACTTAAATCCGAGGTCGAATTCGTCGTATCCAAAATCAACATGATCGTCCATCTCAACCCAAGCCTTCAGCGGGATACTTTTCGACTTCCCATCTCTTCCAACCCATTTCACGACTCCAGTCATCGGTCTTATTCCACCAAGCCAAACAACAGTATCGTTGATCCTCAAACCGGGAACTGACTCTTCCTCAAACTCTTTGACACTTAAGCTCCTATTCAAAGCGGGAACAGATCTCGTGCGGTACATTAAGCCTGATCCTGGAGAAGAACTATTATCTGAGCTAAAATCCATGGCCGATGGACTCAAAGGTCCATCGTAATTATTCAGGAAGGAAACATACTCCACCGGAATAAGCAAGCCATGCTTTGGCTTGCATTCAAAAAGTCTTTGGCCATTAACTTTCCCTGACATGCCCCCAATGGCATTATCCTGCAATTCGAAATAGACATATCCTCGCATGAGAAAAACTGATCTGATAGATACTTTCTGAGAAACTTTTTTTAAAAAATCCTGAATATTATCTGAATTTCTGACTCACAAATTCTATCCCTGCGCACAAAATTCCTCGGCTGTCACACCCGATATACTTGACAGTTCCCAACTGCGGATATCTGAATTTTATCAAGGGAATAACCACTCTCCTTCCAATCCAATTCGCACACTCAGCATATGACAACGTCTGGGCTTCTAAAGGTTGACAAAGAAAAAGAATCAGTGTGATCATCATTATTTTCAGTCGAATCATCAAATCCAATTAGTGCCAATTTATTTGCAATCCCAGGTATTCTTCAATGTCCTTTAGTCCTTCACTTTACCTCGAACTGGAGGCCGGGGTATGATGTGGTCAGTGTACGAAACACTTTTCGGCGATCCATTTGTCCCCGTGAAGAAATTAAAAATTTCCGACAACATCCTGCTCGATTTGAGAAGGCTCTTCAAAACCCTGGACGGAATAATAAGAATGAATCAATTTCATAAGTCGACAAGGCCACTGTAAACATTTTAATACCTCACCTTATCTTTTCCTACACCGATAAGCATTTCATTGTATTTGCTAAACCTATCTGACACTATTATACCAGACTGTGACTTTTTTTACGATTAGGTCAGAGCCAGAAACTCGTGCGGCGGTAAACACATTGAATTATTCATGCAGACAGACTTGAACTTGGATGTTATTTCACCACCTAGTTATTATCAGGCAAAGGGAAGAACACAATAGTGCAGAATCCACAAAAACCTGCGTTTTTTACCTACGGAGTCATAAAGAAGGATTCCGCGCTTATTGGATTTGTGGGAATGAGTCATTCACATATGTACTCATCAACATAAATAAAATCTTGGTTTGGGACACATTAACAAGTAAGCACTTGTGTGTGTTTACTCATCATATCATAATCATAGCTATAATTCAAATCGGTTTCGGGGAATTTGCCCTGTCAGAATTCTCAGGTGTACAAAATTATAAGCTTCATTTTTTTCACCATTAAGATAGCAAGGTTAAATTATGGCAAATTAGATTCCATTCACACAACCTCAATGAAATTGCAAATTAGATGATCATTGATTTATGATTGATGCTTTATGTTGCTTCCTCATAAATTGCTTTGAGAAAATTCTCGTCTTATGCTTGGGCTGGAGATCAATAATAAATAAATTATAAGCTGATTATAAATTGGTTTACCTGTTCAGCAGTAGCAACTGGCTTTTGAAGTACTTGGTCACTTGCAATCATCCGGGAAGGAGTCCTTTCCCAAAGGAAGGTCGAACCACTCAAAATCACCCGTAAAATCCGACGATATCTTTAGTAATGTCACGTTGGTTGACTCACGACTGGACACACTGCACAGTCTGAACTTGTGACCCGTTCACAGAAAAAAAAACAAAAACTTTCGAGTTTTACGACTTGACTTGGAGTTGTCCCTATACGGGAAGTACTTGATTTAAATGGCGATATATTGCGATGCGAACACTTTCTCTGCCAGTTGGGTTTAAAATATTCAAGGATTTTTTTATCACATGAACGGCTTAAGGCACCTGCACATCTCACTTTACTTTACTGGCCACTGACTATGACTCTCTCAAAATTCAAAAGGACGACGATGTCTTCGTCTTCTTTTAAGAATGGTGTTTACTCAGATCTCAGGTTTTGGCCTCTATTATTCTTCTCATTGACACTAGCTAACGACTCCCTGACTGAACTGAATGAATCTTATTATTGTATATGCGTGGTTATATAAGTTGTTGTAAGTACAATCACAAAGAGATGAATGAGAGTTGAACTTTTTAATACTTTAATGTAAATACATCTATCTATCGACTGGGATTAGAGCCAAGAAAGGGATTCAGCATTAAAATTATCTCTGAGCACCCTACATAACGTAGTTAAACTACAATAATACACTCTGTTCACTTCACTGCTGCATAGAGAT
>JAHZNH010001349.1:0-10929 GCA_027744355.1 Tyrannoseira gladiata
AGATGTACATATGAGCTAGTGGGTCAACAACAAAATCATTGTGGGGGCAACATGATGCTCCCCAGCATCATTGAAGATTCAATATGAAATCGAAAGAGTTTTCTCGGTATTTCACAAAAAATATTAAAAATGGAATCGTGCTGGTGGGCTCATCATCAACACTTCACCGGGAAGCCAATAGGAGAGCGGCTGGTGGCAGTGATTAAGCATCACAATGGTTCCTGAGTGTGCGAGTGAGTGACTGGCAGCAGAATATAAATATACCAGCCATGAGCCATGAATATGAGTAAGGGTGAATATACATTATATGAAGGAAGGAAACACGCTGTGTGGTAGGTGGTGGTTTTAGATAAACACCGAATGGGAAATGGTTCCTCCGAGATGTTTGATTGACAGCCGTCTTTGCCCACAACAAAAGGTAGCAGCCCCCTCGTGCATACCGAACCATTCTACCAAGTAGCAAAGTAAGCATTTCACATTCATACTTTTGAATACAACGAAGAGCATCCAGCAAACAATATTTTCCAGCGTCCGTTTTTCTTTCGGAATAGCTGGTATTAGTGTACATTCATTGAATTCCACGATTTTTTCAGCATGCTTGTATTCAAAATCATACGGAATCGGGAATCTCAGAGAAATGAATTGAATCGAATTAATTAATTATTTTTTAGATATTGGAGTAGCTCATCATGACTCATGATTCCCTCTCTCTGCATCTCTATCTTTCGCGATGCATGCTCTTGTGTGCCTTTGAATGCGACGAAATCCCAAGTTTTCGTCTTTTTCTAGATTTGTCCTTACTTTATTGCATTCATTCCAATCCCACTTCTTATAAAGCTTCAGCTACCCAACTTGCAGCTACCCACGTTCTCTGCGTGAGACACTTGTCACTTCGTCAGAACTCATTGAATTTTTGAAATAAATGGTGCGGAAAATTTGACTAATGTGGCTGATACACAGTTCTTAGTACGGGACTACTTCTCGCTTGCTCACTCGCTCTTCATTCCTTCCTTTCCTCGCTCCCGTGTTTTTAGGGCACTCACTCAGTCAGTGAGAGGGAAAATGGAAATTTTCTTCTGATTCTCCTTCCCTGCCCGGACCACTTGCTGATTTTTTTTCGGCGGACGCATGTTAAGTTGTGAAACGTGTAATAAAGATTTACTTCCCAAGCTTTGGTGGAGCAGGAGAGGGAGAGAAGTCTTTTTTTGTCACACATTTCGGATTTCCCATCCCATTCCTTTTGCGGCGAAAAATGCTTCCCTTATTCCGATGCTCACCAAACCAACCACTTATATTAGTAAAAGTACTTTTCTACCCTTACTCGTTTCCCCTGACTCCACGGATGCGATACAAAATATCATCAGAATCAATGGTAATTCAATCAGGAATCTGGGGACGAACTTTGGAAAGTTTAATTCAGTGACAGTCACTTGAGCATAATTTAATTTTCCGGGAGAAACTAAACGAAACTATCCGTCTTCCCTTTCTTGCCTATTAGACTAATGGAAACGGTATTTTTTTCGTGTGGAGTACTTTTCAAGGGGAATTCCAGCTCTAATTCGGTGCGATGAAATGCGACGGAAAATTCTCAGCGAGTAAAATCCCCAGACGAAATGCGAGTTTTCAAGGGAGTAAATTTTTCCCTTAATTTGTAAAACTTTCGTAAAAGTGCTGAATATACACGTGTTTCTTGAGTAGTATATTTTGCTAATTAATAACTGCGCTAAATAAAAATGGTAGAAATTGCTTTTTAACTACTCACTCAAATTCCCCCAACTTTTATTGTTGTAAAGGAGGCATTACGAATTAAAAAATTTTTCTAGTTGATAGAGCCACTCTAGCAACCTAATTCATATTCTGAGGGAATAGCCTCATAATTTTCCGCTCGGTGGGTATTTTCGCCTCATGTTTTCGCATCGAGTTTGAGTTCGAGACCATACCAACTTCTGATAGAACAAGAATAAGAAGACTTAGCAACAATGAGCCCCTACATGTGAAGTATGGAGATTAGCGTAATTATTGTTATCAGCCATTGTGCCCATTGTTACAATTACATGTTACAAGGTACTTGAGCATCAATAATTCTTCCGTCAGCAGTGGACCAGCCAAGCCAGACTACCAGACGGTGCTTCTACTCAATGGTCAAGTGCATACTTAAGTACATGATCACTGTAAGAAACTGGCTTCAGGGACTGGGAGAAAAAATGCAGAAAAAACGTTAGCTAATTCGCAGTTTTGCTCATCTGTTGCATTCCTAATTGATACGCAGTAAAAATAATAAATATATCTTGTTCGGTGCACATCAATAAAATTACGAAAGCAAATTGAAATTATTGCAAAATGAGAAATGCATTTTTATGCCTTTAGTCGACTGAATCCTCTTCCCGGCTAGTCCCAGTATCTATTGTGAGTCTGTCATGGTAATAAATTTTGAAAGTGCAGCAAAATAAATGTGCACGTAACTTCTCAATGATCACTTTTTGCTTTATCGACATGAGCGAATGAATGAGTGTGTACACGATAAAAAAAACTAAAATGGCTGGTAGGCTAACACCTGTTTGCCCAAACGGAAAGGATAAGGCCAAAAGTGAGGAGTTGCCTTCTTATCGCCGCAAACAATCTGCAAAACTTCAATGAGTACACATCTCGTTCAGAGGAGATAGGCTTATCGACATAAATTGAGCGAATCGCAAGCCCAGCCAAAGCCCAAACCAAGAACCCACTCAGCCACTTGGGAAAATTTATTCATGCATGGCCACTCGAATGAGAACTGAAAGGAGGGAATGACTAGACTTTGGTGAAGTGACAGTAGTAGAGCAAAATGCAAATTATTACCGCTTTCTGATGCACTTGCGCAATGGAGCTCTTTAAAGTCGTAGAGAAATTCGCATCCAAATAATTGACTCTACTTATGAACCTCATCCACGTGAGCGAAAATAAAGTAATCATGACACCACATCGTACAGTGCCATTGAAAGCTGTGCAAAAAACCTGTTGTATTAAAATTCACTCCGGTTCGTTGCAAACTTTTGGGAAGTCCCGTCTGAACCGAGGCAATAAATTACCCAGAGAGAGTGCAACTCGAAGAGATGCAGCTCTCAACTTTTATCTTGCCGGACAACACACTATAGTACCTAGACTGGAGAAATACATATTGCTTTGCTGACGTTGCATTACAATTGCAGCTGCAAGTGCATCGGTGACCGCCCCAAGAAATATATTATGCATTCAATGTGCACATTATCCCCAGGGTAAATAAATAATTATGCCGCCTAAAATTCGCATGACTTTCTTTCAGCTACCCAATCGACATCAATTATAATACGAAAATACTTAATTTTGTGATTGTATTGCGGTCCACTTTAAGCTTGAGTATCTCATCCGATCATAATAAATCATTGCTGAATTTTTGACGTCATGCAATTTGCCAGCTTCGATTTTGCAAGATATTTTTGAAGTTGCAGTGATGTGATGGCCACCCGAGATATCCGGAACGAATGGCTAATGAATGAATAAGCTCAAGTGTTGAGCCTTACCCATCTCTTGTAAAAAAATTATGGGAGCCGAAGCTTCATTTCAGAAAACATATTTCCAGTTTTTCCGCAATTCACCATGCATTGGTTCTGGCAAGTTAAAAAATTCTGTATTCATACGATCCACTCCTGCTGAAGCTGTTTCACTTCTTCTTTCATGAAGCCAAAGCCTCGTCGTAAAAAAATTGTCACGAAAACTCGTACCGTCAAAAAGTTGACCCAGAGACCAAGTTTCTTCTGCGTCGTAAATAAAATACCTGATTCGATCTCTAAAGACAAAGGCGAGCATTGTTCTAGAAAGAAAGTGAAGTGGTACCCCGTTGGCTTGACTCCTCGAACAACTCGAAGCTCCAAATTCCAATTCATTCTTATGCTTCCCTTGCTTAATTTCTATTTGTTCGTCATTTCGTAAAAGTGAGGAGACCCAAATTACCTACTTTTTATGCTTATTTCAGCAAGTATTATGGGATTCTTAACACCACCAAGAAGCTTCTGTTTTAAAACATCCGCATTTGCATTCATAAAAAACCCTCTTACAAGCTAAACCTGAAAAATTGCGTAAGAAAGAGTACGGGGCAACCTGGAATTTTACGACATCCGTCATAAAAATGACTGAATAAGGATCAACAAGACTAAAGCTCATGTACACATGTTGCATAATAGCTAGCTCTAAGATTTTTGAGTTGCCCAGTGTCCAGACCGAACGAAGAATGCTAGGCATAGGCAGACCTGAATAATAATTTTCGGAAAATATTCCGTCCTTTATGATGCATATGCATGTTTTAAGATTGACTTTGAGTTAAATGGTCCAAGTTATCACAGCAGCTTTTGGAATGGGTATGACACTACAAAGAAGACGATGACAAACCCTTAAAAAAGGTCTCATCGATACGATACGATTTTCAAGTTCAAGCTCGCTCGGAATCAGGGAACAATAGGGCGCAATAAAAAATTATTGAACTCATAAAAAGGGAAACTGGGTCACTAATGAGAAGAATAGGATGAGCACCATCCTCAGGAAGCTGTGTCCACATACTCGAGCTTGAATTTGTGGTAGGTGTGTTGTTTACATCTGAACTTGTCACACGGAAATATTATGCATGTTTTTTTCAAGGAGTCATTCTCATCATCACAAAAAAGGATGGAAGGAACGGTATCACTATCACCGTGGAGATATGAATATTTTAAAGGAGATGAGTACACCGGTACTACTACTACTGCTGCTGCTGCTTTGTGTTTTTTATGACCTACTCTTTTACCTTTTTATTGCCTCTTTTGTAATTTTATTGCTCCAATTTCGTTCTTTATTGAAATTTAAATGTTCTCTTGATGCTCAAACACTTCCAGGTTTTTTTATTGCAGTTTTTTCCCCTCTGGAAAAGAAGGAAGGAAGAATTGGAGCCCGTAAAAAACTGGGAGATGCAGGGCCATCCAGTTGTGATACGGAGGCTAATGGGTGAACTTGAACTTGAGCAAGGAGACAAAAATTTTTTTCCTGAGATTTCCGAAGAAGTTGTGCATAAATTTCTGGAGTTGGATTAGAAAAAACAAAGTTTCACAAATATTTACTGAGGAATATGTGGAATAAGAGTGAATTTGCATTACGCTGTGCTCGAGTGTTTTTAATACGGCACCTCCAAAAACGGCAGTGTTGTTTTGTTTGTGATAGTAGACCTCCCATTGGAATCCTGAGATACACTGCAACCGGACCAGCAAATCTGGGAGTCAAGGAAAATTGGAGTCCAATCGAACAACTAAAATACGACGTTCTATTGTGTAGTGAATTGCGGTTGGTTAGTAAATATTGTAATTGATATATTTTAACTTTGTACCCAATTTACTGACTACTAGGAAAGTAACTGCTCTGTTTTGTTCTGAAAGCATCTTTTTTACAGTGTTTTTTAAATTATGTTTAAAAAGTGCAGCTCCACTATAGTCTATCATCTTTGGATCCAAGACAGGTAATGAACCTTTTCCAAGTTGAATGACAGTGCGGATGCCATTTAAAAAATGATGGCGGCACTATACCCCTCACACTTCTTAATGGACACGAAAGAATCGTAAGGGCTTTAATTCACACATCCACCACCTGACAATGGGCTTGCATGCGACATCTTTAGCACTTCATTTATTTTTACGATCCAATTAAGGACATCATTAAGTGGCTTAATGCATTCCAGAAGAAATGAGAATTCATTACTCACTTCCTTACTTTATTTTTTCATTATTAGGGAAAAATGCATTCTTTCAGAAAAAAACAAAGAGCCCGAGGAAAATTGGGATTTTTAAAAGAAAAATAACCAGACCATACACAAAAACTGTGGCTTGAGCTTAATGCTCTAAAAAGTTTCTCTTAGTTTTTTACCGCATCCGTTCGTCCCACCGGTGCACCTTGAATTTCGAATTGTTGAATTTTCCAGAAGAGAACTGTAGTGAAATGGACTGAGGGGCGATACACAAGTATAAGTACACATAAATGCATGCATTCATGTCTGCCTGCCTGCCTACCCCCTCATTATCACGGGACATGGATCCATTACATGGGATTTTGGTTGTGTGACCTCCTAATCAAGATTAAGTCAGGTTAGAATCACGCAAAAAGGCGTTGCGTCTAGGCCCACCTCAACACATCGCTTTAGAAGCAAGAAGAAATATTTTTCATACCATTTAATACTATTACCACCACCACCACATGAATGCATGCATGCATGCAAGTTTTTTTCAGGGGGATGATGGCGTGTCAAGGAGAATGATTTGTGGCCTGCATGATCCCAAAACCTGTGATTACACGACCAATACGTATTGAAGCCCGAATGTAATGCTCAGAAAAAAGTGGACGATTGCAATGGTGTTGTGCATTGCATATAGTAAATCGTTTCGGACTGAAAAATCCCAACACTTAAGTTCTTTGTGCTTTGTTGTTCGACTTGAGTTCAAATAAAAAGTCTCCTTTTCCCTGTTCTGAATCGTGAAATGAGGAATTCAGAATTCCTCAAAATAATAATAAGTTAGCTCAGTGTTTTAGTTCTTGAGTGAAGGGTAAGGATTTCCTCAAGTTGTGTTGAAAGGAGAATGATTTGTGGCCTGCATGATCCCAAAACCTGTGATTACACGACCAATACGTATTGAAGCCCGAATGTAATGCTCAGGAAAAAGTGGACGATTGCAATGGTGTTGTGCATTTTATATAGTAAATCGTTTCGGACTGAAAAATCCCAACACTCAAGTTCTTTGTGCTTTGTTGTTCGACTTGAGTTCAAATAAAGTCTCCTTTTCTCCGTTCTGAATCGTAAAATGAAGAATTCAGAATTCCTCAAAATAATAATAAGTTAGCTCAGTGTTTTAGTTCTTGAGTGAAGGGTAAGGATTTCCTCAAGTTGTGTTGCGAAGGTTATTGGACTTCCGAGGCGGGAGAGAGTCGGATTCGGAGTGGAGGTTTCGCTCCGGAGCTCGTAAATACTGGGGACGGACTGAGGCTCCATATCTCATGAAATTGAGGAACTACTTCTACTGCTGCAGCTCCTTCCTCCGAAAAACTCCCGGCAGTTAGTTACAACAAAGTGGCATAAGGGGAGACAGGCGAAAGTGTTAAAGAGATGTATGTTTATTGCGAGGAATGAGCTATGTAGCGCGAGTGAGTTACGACCGTTCCTCTATGAAAGACGGGAACGTTCCGGGAACTTGGGAGAGAGTCGAGTTGAGAGAGCTTCATCCCTTTTGGAGGGCTGGAATTTCTATGAAAACTGCTCATGAAAAAATGCTCCGTGTGTGGCTCCATGAAAAAAGGGAATCGTTCTCTGCACAAGCAGCAGTTTCTAGCCAAGCATCAGAGGCGGAAAAAACGAACAAGGGAAGGAGAAACGGAAGACGCGTAACTCTATAAGAGCGCCATCCATAATCTAATCATGAAACGTGGAGATGGGCTGGCCAGATCGGGTTTCAGCCCTTTGAAGGCAGAGTGCACATCGAAATCTTTGTTCATACCCGAGAGTTTCTCTAGCTGAGCTGAACTGAAAGGGAAATGCTGTATATGAAAAGCTACATGTAAAAATTCATGCCATGAAGTCGCATAATGCCCCAACCCGAGCACATTCATAATTTTCACCCCTCTGAAAAATCTGCCGGTGTTATATTTTTCATAATTTATAGTACTTTAGGGGTGCTATTAAATTAATTTCATAAAACATCTAAATGCCTACCTGATTCACGTTGTTGTCCTCTTCTCCTTTATGGCACTTTTGAACTTTGGTTGATGATCTGTAACAAAAATTCAAATTCAAAATTGATAAATCGCGTAATTTAAATGTGACTGGCTGTAAGAGTATTATGCCATGTTAAAAATTTCGAAAAATAATTGGGGCGTGCATCCACAATTTATTTCCAATACGTGGGCGTAAAAGTACTCATTACGTAATGTCCATGTTTTTTTATCGAGGGTGAGCCATAAATTAATTTCAAAAATTGAAACCGCACCACCCGTGGCATATTTTATTTTCTCGGGTGTGCTCCACTGAACCCCGGTGAAATTCAATATGGAGTGTGAAATAGCCATGACAATTTCTTTAAATTGTAGTTTTTCTCCTCAATGAATCTGAAACTCTGCCAGCTTTCGCAAGTTCAGTAACTCTGGTAGCAACAATTTTTACTCCCGCCTTCATAAATAAGTACCGGACTACGTACTCCCTCACTAACTTAGTCTCATTGTGAGTTGGAAATTGTAGAGTGAACTTCAGTGAAAATATCTATTAGCGACCGAGTTAAAAGCCAGCAATAATGATACATGAACGAAACGAAGCCAACTCAAGTCATCATTTCATTCGAGGGCAATACTCCTCCCGCACNGACCGAGTTAAAAGCCAGCAATAATGATACATGAACGAAACGAAGCCAACTCAAGTCATCATTTCATTCGAGGGCAATACTCCTCCCGCACTACCTTTCCCTCTAGCCAGGGTAAGTACACACTTAACTGCGGTGGTGGCCTTCCTTCCTCCATTTTAGTTTTTCGCGTTGGTTGATGACGGGCTAAATTCATTCTTTCATTTTGAACAGTAGCGTTGGCGCTGGCTCTAGCTGTTGGTTTGGTCGTGTAAGTTATTTGAAAATGGATTGATTTAGGGGCTGGACGGTTCCATGCAATGAGTTGGCTTCGGCTCTGTTCATGCATATATATCTATATTCTCTTCTTTCATATTTTTTCAGAAAGATTTAACGCTTCAGTCTCAGGGAACACTAAGATTTATGGCATATGGGTTTCTGAGCAGAATTGTAAATTGGATTTCGTCGTTCCTCCGTTCCTCTCCCCGGCTGACGCGGGAGAGAAAGAAAAAAATAGTAGTACTCCGTATAATACTTCCACTTCCTTCTCTTCTGCATCTATCAAAACGCCCTAAAGTAGTCCTTCTTCCTTACTCCCGGGTAGATTCATAAAGCACAAATATTGCAGTATAAACAGGGAGCAAACTAAAAAAAAGTGGCGTGGCTTGGTGAGGCATGCCATGACTTTGGTGGTCGTGGGGAAGGGTGGAAGGAATGCAAATATTGAGATGAGGTAGCAGGTGTGCATTTTCTTCTTCTCCTCCTTTCTCCTCATTTCCCATCTCCTTCTCTCCCTCCATCCATCCGATTCGAATAAGTTAGCTTCTGTACAATATCTTTTTTCAGAAAAGAATTTTCCCCCTTTTATTTATCTCAGCCAAGCAATGCCATGCCATGCAGAACTACACCATAGACCAACCACCCCAAGTCCCATGTTTTTCTTTTATTTTGGATGCGAATCTCACTTTCAGCTCGAGTTTCACTAGGGTTCGTATAATTTTAACTTGTTTTTTGTCTCTCTGGCGAAGTCTGATTTCCCTTGACATCACATCCCATCCCATCGTATCGCATTGGATGGGGATAGGATGGGAGCAGCAGCATCACGGAGGTTTCTTTTTCGGGGGAAAATGGAGCGGCAGAAAGGTCATTCCAAGCACATAAGTTAGCTTTCAGCCTCCGGAAAAAGGTGCATGCATACTAACGAAGTAAGTACTACTGGCGGAGAACGACGAAGAGGCGAAGTCACTTTCACATAGTAAATCTACTCTTATCTCATCTGCCCATCTCCCTCCACGGAGGAGCGAGCTAAAAGGCCAGAAAAACATTTATTTTCTATTAATACCTCCAGGCCTTCTAATGAAAAGGAATTTTCTTCCGTGAATTCCTCTCCACCGCATTTATCAATTCATTCGCTGCGAGAAACTAACTAAGCAAGGCTCAATGAATCACTGAACTGTATGCAGAGCCAAGTTACTAAATTTTGCGAATTGGATAGCGACTCTGTAGTGAGTGGATTTGGATTTTGGCCCTGTTTGATGAATTGCAGCTCACGGTTGAAAAGCATGTTCAGCAAAATTGTATTGTTTTATTTCAAGACTCCACCACCAGCACCGTGCACACATGGTCAGTAAATTATGGGGCATTTTTCGCATGCAGAAAATGTCACCTGAGTGACTTTCCTGCAGATATTGGGTTTTTTATCCTCCTTGTCCAACTCCAACTACTAGCTCTGATTGTAACTCTGATAGCCCGAACAAGTCATGTTATCGCCAAAAAAATAGTGTGGTCTAGACTCATGCCACCAGCCACCAGTACAAACAAAACCAAAACGAAAGTAAAGTATTTTTTTTCATGAGAACAACTAAAATGCGAAAAGGAATTTGAGTCAAGTAAGTCAAGTCACTGTTGGTTGGCCTCGTTCTTTCTTTCTGAGTGATTGTGATCATATGATAATTTGAGGAGGAGATGGTATCGATACTCATTAAAATTTTTCTTAATGAATATGAAATTAGACGGAGGACTAGAGCCAGAACCGCAACGCCAACAACAACGCACATCCTCATCCTTTGAGCCTATCCCTCGGCCAGAAATTTCTCCATAATGACTATAGCAGAATGCGAAGCTGTGCGCGGTGCGTTGCGGTGGTGATGATTGCAAGCGGCTTCTGTTCCCCTTGCCAAATTGTCATAGGAAGTGGAAATAATTTATGAGTTGTCAAATGGCCAATGTTTAGCAAACTAATTTGGTGCGCGTTGGCTTCAAACATTAGGAATGTCAACAAGCAGCGAAAAAAATATCAGCATTCTGAGCTTAAGTCAGTCCAATTTAATTCAATTATTTTTTTGAGGAGAATGAAAAAAATGTACCACTCGCCGCCGACTAGATAGATAGGCAGTTTACTAATGTGTCCTCTCTCAAAGGCCAGAAATATTCCATAATTAGCTAGTGCATTAGTGGTGACAGACTTTGAGAAGTCCCTGTCATTGCCATTGCGTCAAGATCTGGTGACAAGCCTCAAACAAAAGGTTCCTGTTTTTCCCAAAAGGCGTAACGCCACACAGCCAAAGCGGCTTCAGTA
>JAHZNH010001350.1:2968-13723 GCA_027744355.1 Tyrannoseira gladiata
ATTTCATTCTGTTGGCTGAAGGATGATGATGATGTGACGCGATGGTATGCCACTATATTCTAGTAATATGCTGTATATCTTTATCTATCTTTATATATTTTTTATTTCCTCCAGACAAGAAAAGGAGAGTGCAGGAGAGCACGAAATAAGCTCATCACATTTGACATGATCCCATTTTCCACATCTGCCGTAATAAAAATGCATTGCTCTATACTATACACTACTTGGCTACTATATATATATATACTTATATTGGCCTACGATCAGCTCAGAATGAAATCATATCATAATAATTCTGTTGGAGAAAACTGAATTGTGAAGCCAAACGAGCATCACACACAGCCGCACATTTACTTATGCATTAACTTTCTCCGGAAAAAAAGGAGAGAAAGAATTTACATTGATACGGGTACGATCCAACCGCCTAATTTTTTCCCTCGTTTTTTATTACCGAAAGTGGCTGGAAAAAAAGGAGAGTGGCAGCAGCCATGGAGCTCGCGGGATCGCTCGCATGTCTTAGCAAATGGATACTTTTAATGTGCCCCATACGTACACAATCAATCAATTCATCTCGGTTGGCATGAAAGAAAAATGCTTTTTCAGGGAGAAACGAAAAAGAGTGTGAGCCACAGAAAAAATATGTATATATTTCCATCTGCAATCCATTTTGGTAGAGTTGCATCAAGCTTTAGTTGTTGGTATTTTCCATGGTAAAATCACGAAAAATTTAGCAAGGATAAAGTGTTCTAACCCGTTATTTCCCATTTCAGTTCCAGGCCACCGGGAAAATTTCCTAACCTTGGATTTTCCTTTGCCTTACCAACCTCATAAAAAATTATTGGTATGCGAATGTGTATTCATGAAAAGAATTCTTTAGCCTGCACTAAGGAAAAGTCAAGTCAACCAAAAAAAGGTAAATATTGGATATCTGGAATGGAAGAGAAAATACCGTAAATGCTTGAATCAAAAGTAAAGCATTCGCTCAGACTTGATAAGGTATACTTAGAGACGGGTTTTATTTGCAGGAGCAGAAATTTTTTTCTCATTTTTTCTCCTGCTTCTTCGTCTCTCGGCAAATTTCCATATTAATATTGATCCTGATGTGATGTGGGGAAAAGATATGGGGAAGCGGTGGTAACGGTGGTGGAATGGCTATACTCCTAAAATAATGCTATACTGATACTGACTCTATAGTGGGTTGGCCTTGTTATCTCGCTAATTATTAAAGTGTAATGAGCCCACGCCTGGAATGGAGCTGAAACTTACATTTATCAACGTCCATCTGAATTTCATTCGGACGAGTTAATAGCCCTACTCACAGAGAATGTTATGGTCTGTGGAGTAGAGCGGAAAACGTATATAAATATTTTTTTCCCTTTTTTCTCTGGGAAATTGCAAGAGGAGGAGAAACAGAGCAAATGTCCATAAAAAAGTTAATTAATTATGGATTGAGTCGGTTGGTTGCGTAGGTACGTTGCAGGATAATAAATGACAAGATGAGAGAGAGAGGAGAGAAAAAATTGTGCCAAGGGAGAGAATCATGAATAATTTTGAGAATTCCAGACCCAGAAAATTTGACTTTTTTTGGAGAGAATATGAGCGGGTTTTTTTCCTGAGTGTAATTTGATGTGACGGGATGAATTGCGGCGATGAATTATGGAATTATAGAATGGAAAGAACCCAACTAAAACTATCATGCAATTAGACTCTATGAACATAAAATATTAGTTAATGATTTTGAATTACCTGATTATCAAGTATGCTTAGAGTAATCTTATAGTGATGTGGAGAAGTCGTAGTGAAAAGTCGCTTGATTATACTTATATGGAAGTACCGTAACCGTAATATTTAAGTAGGAAAAAATTTGAATGGACTAAACGAGCAGTAGTAATATATAGTTGTAATATAAATATAAATTCTTTTAATTTTCTGTCCGCTTATTAGCGCCTATTCAGCTCCGTGGGCAGGTTCCGGCTTGGACTTGGTGAATTTGAGCCCCTATCAAAGGGAAAAGTACAAAGTTTTGTGCACTTGATTCCGTTTGCGAAGAACTAAGAATGGAAGAAGAGTAGTTGGGTGATATAGGATTTGCTAAGGACACCGACGACGACGACGATAACGACTCCCCAGAACTGCAGCAATTAGCACTAATATCCTCCGCACAGTTGCAATAAGGCGATGGTGATAAGAGAGAAAGAGGAGATGATGTAGAAGAAGAAGAAGAGGAAGATGATTGGATCAGTGTGAGAATTGTTTCAGCTGATAACTGCATGTTTCCTCGGTTGCCCGATGATAGCGGTCAACGGGAGAATTGGCTGAGAGATATTTCAATGACCTCCACCACTGAATTGGATATGATGAAGAAACAGAATTGAGGAGAAAAATTTATACAGAGATAAATTTTTTGACGATTTTTTCGTTAAAGATGGTAAATTATACGATTTATTTTGTATTCCGCAAGAAAAAGAATTGATGATGACGATATACTTAGTTGCTTCAAGTGAGCAGCACTAATACAAATGCCAGAAATAAAAGCGATTGATTGATCCTTCAGCTTTGCTTCAGGAACGTGTAATTTACTGCTTTTGATGCTATAGAGCAGAAAATGAGTGTTTGGTTTCTCGATCGATCCGATCCACTTTTATTATTTGGTCACCCAATCGAAAAATCACACAATGCCGGCGACGTTGTTGTTTCTACTGGGAAATTCGATACACATATACACACACGAGAAAAAGCGACCAGCGAACATACACTCCACATACACCTCACTGCTCCACACAACACTCCATTATATGGTGAAAGGAAGAAAAAAGCAGGCCAGGCCTGGCCAACTGGAGTGACGACGATGTCGTCCTCGTCGTCGTCACCAAGAAGAGGAAATTACGACCAAGTACTTATTTGTGAGCCAGCAGCAAATATATATATTTTTTTCTTCTCCGCAGAGCTACCAGATAAGCAGATGGTAAAAATGGCAGTGGAAATGAATAAACGAGATTTCGTGAAAACTTGGTGAATATATATTTCTGCATCGTCGTCACCAAGAAGAGGAAATTATACGACCAAGTACTTATTTGTGAGCCAACAGCAAATATGTATATTTTTTTCTCCGCAGAGCTACCAGATAAGCAGACGGTAAAAATGGCAGTGGAAATGAATAAACGAGATTTCGTGAAAACTTTGTGAATATAAGTATTTCTGCTTCCAACTTTCTCCGGCACTCACACACCAAGAAACAAAAATGAGATTTTGAAAATGGATGGATGGAGGGAAAAGATGGAGACGAGAGAGAAAGAAAAGAACTCTCTCTGCTACTTCTTTTTTCAGAGAGAGCAATCGCAACTGCAACCTCTGACCTTGAAGAGAGAGGAACTTGATGATGATGGTGGTGGTGGTGAAAATTCCTTAGACCAGAGACAAGACGAATCCAATGTAGTAGTAGTACATGGACAGGAAGAGAAATAAAATGATGAGGAATCCGCAGCAATCGCTAGAAATCGACTGAAACCACGACCATACCAGCGGAGTGGATCTCTAGCTCAGGCTCGTCTCGCAGAAAGAAGGAAAAATATTTTCTCCGGGAAAAACCCGTTTCGATGAAAAAAAAACTCGCTCTCTCCGAGCAAAAGCATGGCATGGCATGGATTGCACACACAAGACGAGACCGACCAGACCGAGAATAGATTTTTTCCCTATGTGTTTATAGCACTACTGAAAATACACTGCTGTAAGCATATAGTAGTAGTGGTGATGGTACCACTACTAATGTTCATATGAAAGGAAGGAAAAGGCTATATGTATTAGGAAGCCCTCTTGGCTCCTTTCGCTATTAAGTAGTAGTACTATACACGATAGTTGTTTCGGAGGGAGATGAAATGCACTTAAAATGTTTTAGCGGCATCAGTGAGAGAGAGAGGAGAAAAACTTTTTTTTCTCAAGCCNGCGGCATCAGTGAGAGAGAGAGGAGAAAAACTTTTTTTTCTCAAGCCATGCCAAAGAAGAGAGGAATAAAAAAAGTTACCTTCAGGTTTGATAGTAGTTGTAGTAGAATTCATATAGATATGTATGTATATAAGTACTTTATACACTGACTAGATTGGAGGAACGGACCAAAGTACGGATACAAAAAACGTTCCAGTTTGTGGTACGGTATTGGTGGGAGTCGGAGTTTGGAGGAAATTATTCCCTCCCCCAGAAAGAAAGCTTCCCCCACTGTGAAAAACTATGTAGGGCTATGGTGGAGGAAAACTCCGTGTGTAAAGTAAAGGAACCATCATGATCATCGTCGTCAGGGCTAGACTCCTTTCTCGCCCGTGAAAGGAAAGAAAAAGAAAGGCTCGCTCTAAGTAGTCGTGTAACGTACCATTTAAAACAACAGAGGCTATATATGCAACATATAGATTGCATACTGCTCGTCTTTGCCAATGGGGAAAAATCAATCCAAATCCACGAGTCCAAAGTTCTACAGAGGAAGGGATAAAGAAGAAGCGAGATATGATTATAATACATGGCGAATGAATGTACTAGATATGTGTGTTCCCTCTGGCTTGGCTTAAGAAAACCGGGCCAAGTGAAGAAACACTTAGTTGGAAAATGAAGATGTGCTCCAAAAAAAGTCTAGTGTAAAGTTCTTCTCAAAAAGAGAGAATTCAATGGGGAGAAACAACAATCTTCTTTGCTCTTCAAAAATAAAAAAAAACTTTTTTTCCTTCACGGCACATCTTCAAAACACAAAGTTTTAATATTTGCACATGGACATGAACATGAAATGTTTTTTATGATGATTAACATTAACATTACTCTGGCACAGGAGCAGGCACCACCACTACTACGACAATGTAAAAGTAATAATACTAGTAAGTAGCATTTATGTATTTACTTATATCTTCCTCCTCCTGAGAAGTTGAAAGTTGTTGGAAGAGTTTGGAGCCAGAGCCAACACTTTAATTTGAGATGGTGGAGTTGGATCGGTTAACATAAATTTAAAAATAGGATTTTTTTTGATGATGATCATGATGACGAGGAGGACGACGAGAGTACATATGAGTTACGAGCAGACTCATGTCATAGTGCTGTACATGTGCATCGAAGAAGACTGCGAGTTGGATGGAATTGTGGATTGGATTGTGAATTGTCACATATTTTTATGGGACATTCCGACAAAGAAAAATATGCGAAAAGTGCAGATTCTTATATTTTCATAGACAGAGCGAATTTGTCTTGAGAAAAAAATGCGAAAATGAATTGGAGACGACGTATTATGCTTGAGAAGTAATAAGCCAATATCTCGAATGAGCGAACAAACCAATGCTGCTCATGAGCAGACATTATGGAGCTTAAGATTAATTTTGAAGCAGAAGAGGATGAAGGAAAAGTGAAATGAACGCTAATATATTTACTCTTTAACCATACATTAATTTCATGTGAACTGCTGAATTCGCCATTTAAAAAAATGCAGGATAAATAGTTAATAGTCACAGAGTTAAGTAGATATTTAAATATATTCAGTTAAATACTCCATGTGCTTATGCGATCTCTGTCAATGAATATGCTCCTGCTCCTATAGCAACTCTACGAGCTCTACCGCGTGCTCTTGTCTCTGTCAACTGGAATGACGTCCGTGGTTCGCCGATTATTTTATTCAACTTGAGACAATGACGCTATTCGATCCAATCCAATCAACTCTACTCAACTCATGATCACGATTATCATCATCATCATCATCATCATCATCATCATCATCATTAACATCATGATCATCGTCAATCATTATGAAGAGCATATAATGTTTTAGAGTGTTCCCTTTTCGTTTTATGCACATGTCTAAACTACTAGTGCTACTCCTACTCTTTCTCTCTCTAGATTCTGGTTGAGTGGTGTGATGTGATTAGTGATTGCGATTTGAGAATCCTTTTCACATGGAGGAGGAGAGGAAAGTCATTCAAGTGAAAAGTTTAATCCAATTAATTAGGGTGGCATTTAAACACCTTATTTCCCTCGACTGGATAGTGACGGGAACAAGGAAATTCACATCACATCTCTCAAGCATTACGCAAACTTGTAAGGAGGAAAAAGAAGAAGAAGAGACACACGAGATAGGCAAAGAAGAAGTAGTAGAGTTTCTTCTGCTTCTGGTTTCAAAAAAAACGGGAGCTGTAGTGGTAGTGAGGATGATGGTAGTAGTAGTGGTGGTGGTCGTCGTAAGTAGTAACTTCTTTATTTTCTTGTAGCTGTGCCACTTTATTCTCCTGCTAATTATCTCTCAAGGACTTTTCAAGCTTTCCAGACGTGGGCTAATGTAAATACAGTCACGCTCTCAACCAACATCAACACCAATTCTATTCCACGGAAAAGGGAGAAAAAAAAAATTTGGGAGCCGAGAAGATGGAGAGAGAGAGAGCGAGATGAAGCAGTCTAGAAGGATCCTGCATGGTGGTCGTACTTGAGCAAAGCTTTTTATATTATTCCATATTCCATTCTTCCTAATTATTTCTGGGTCACACGCCAAGAGCTTGGGGAGAATAAAGATGTTGATGTTGAAGCTTTGTAGTGGTTCTAGTACTTTTACACTTTATTAATAATATTTGCACATAATTTTCTCCATATTTTTTGTCGGACATGATTAGAGTGAGGAAAATCATGCGAAAAAGAGATTGTGTTTGTGCGCAAAGATCAAAACTTAAGCGCTGTTCCGCAAAAATGGAGGACCTCTCCGATTTCCCTATCACATCAGATCATTTCCGTTTATGACTTAAAAACTATGTACCTGCATACGAAAAAGTTTCCTCTGTCTGCTCATACGAAACCGATCAATTCACGCCTTGTCTTCACATCCCAGAGTCTGTAAAATAATCGGAGTCAGTCATGTCATAGTCATGAGTAATGGCGATGATGTGAAGTGGAGCATGGCAAAGCATGAAATGCTCCTCTTCAATACAAATACAATAACAATATCCATTAAATGATAATCAAACAGTGAAGGATGTTGATAACATCGTTTCCCCAGTCTGAAGCTTACACACACGGACTCACTAATTGTCTAGGAAAAAGAATTGCATGGAAAATGACTTGGAGTTACTAGAAGAGCCGATCGACTGCCGACCTCATCTTCAACGTGTAACACACTACTTCTATTACTACGATAGTACGATCGTGGTGTAGTAATAAGTAGAGTGGAAGTGGAACAAAAAAACTGCCAATTAGATGATGCTAATAAAACATTACACAAGAAAAAAATGCTCTATTTTTATCTCCAATTTCCATGCTATTCCTTTTCCTCTTGAATGATCGCATTCATATTCATTCCAAAAATTGGGAGAAGAAATGATTTGGTAGCTTTATGTAACACCCCAAGTGTCTGTCTGTCTGTCCATCTTGAGGAAACATGAGATTCCTGTTCTCTTAAAAATAGTTTATTCTACCCCACGGGGATATAAAAAATCCCCCAGCTTCTTCCTAAAAGAAGGATATTATCACTATGGAATAAGTAGTAGTAGAAAGTATTCTTTTTTTGAATCCCCCTCTCTTTTAGATATCTCTTTACAATCAGTTCAAGCTTCCATTATTTCTTCCTGGATCGGAAAGTTGGAAATACTTAGGTACCATGTGCGCCACTAACAGTAGTAACAATTTATTTCCCCGGAATGCGAATACAAATGCAAATATACGCAAGTTTATACGGTAACGACAAGCGAGCTAAATAGTAGTAGTTGCAGCTCTCTCTCCCACTCCCATTCTCTTTATTCAGAGGAAAAATAAATGGTAGGCGTTTACCCTTTTTATGGCTTATCAAAGGAATAGGGAGCAAGGTGTGAACCGATGGTGGGAGGATGATGTTCACAAAACACAATATGCGAATAGTAAGTAGAATGTTCATGTTTTATGTCATTCTCTCCACCTCGCCCTCACTCAAATACTCATCCACTCCCTCCAAACCCACCCAATACACACAAGTATATTATGGTGTCCCAAACCCAATTCTAGTTTTTCTTCCTCCATGCCATGCATTTATATATTCATCATTATTTTCTGATGATGGGGAAAGAAAAAACAATGCCGAGTTAATAATAATAAGCTTGCTTTCCTTTTTTGCTAGCTCGGAAAGTTTATGTGGATATTTTTTTGTTCCCACTTCCCATTCCACTTGCTTTCTCCACGGTGGCCTGGCGGAACATAATAATAGCAATGCTTACAATGAAATGATGAGATGAGAGCAGATGAAAAATGGAGCTCCACTTGTTTCGGGTTTGAACACACAGTGACTCTGCGACTCATAATAAACCCCTTTTTTTATTCCGCGGGGCATTTACTTCCAGCACAAGTGCAATTACAATAGGAAGGAGAAGAGAATCTCGCGTTGTTATTTGCTGTTGCCGTGGCTATTTGTCTAATGCTTGTTTTATTTGTCATTGTCATCCTAGAATGGTGGGGGAAGGAGAGAAAATCGTGTATAGGTTCCAATTGTTCCCATCATTATTCTCGTTTCCGAGAGAAGGAGTGCGAGCATTGTGCACTCATCCAGATGGAATTCTTATTGGTGGTGGAATCTTTTTATACCCGTGGACGAACAAGGAAGTCAAGTTTCTCTGGAAGTTGTACTATAAGTGGAGCTAGAATGACTGGCTCTTTTTATTGCACAATGATGCCAATGTATCATTTCGTTACAGTCGACTGGCGTGTCGAGAACAAAGGAGATGACTTGAAGAAAATACGACGGTGAGCCAGTGCATCACGACAAAAATCTGGGAGAAGAAAAACAACGAGACGTTGTTTGTGCTCCAGGAAGATGGAGAAGAGGAGGAAGAGGAAAGAAGAAGAAGATGAAGATATGCTGAATAGTATATATACTTGACGCTGATACGCTCACTGCTGCCATGCCAACATCAAAACGACGAGGAAGGAACTGCCAGCACCAAAATATTTTTAGATGGCTCATTTCGGCCCATTTTCGCCAAAGTATAGTAATACCATCAATAATAGTAATGATTTTTTCACCGAGAAAGTTTTTCCGGCAGGAAAAATGGAAAGCTAAAAGCGAAGGGGTCGTCCAACAAAGACGGCATATCGAATATTTCGACCACGAATTACTTGTTTGTAAATTAACTGCAGTTCAAGTACACCTTAGCTTGGGTTTACAATTCATTTAAAATTATCAGCTGCTTGGGGCAATTTAAAACAATGACTAACCTAACCATTTGATTATGCAGCATAACCTACCTATAATTCTTGACTCTACATTTCTTTATTTTAGATGGCTCATTTCGGCCCATTTTCGCCAAAGTATAGTAATACCATCAATAATAGTAATGATTTTTTCACCGAGAAAGTTTTTCCGGCAGGAAAAAATGGAAAGCTAAAAGCGAAGGGGTCGTCCAACAAAGACGGCGCAGCATATCGAATATTTCGACTTGTTTGTAAATTAACTGTAGTTCAAGTACACCTTTGCTTGGGTTTACAATTAATTTAAAATTATCAGCTGCTTGGGGCAATTTAATGCAATGACTAACCTAACCATGTGATTATACAGCATAACCTACGTATAATTCTTGACTTTGCATTTCTTTCATGTACGCAAAAGGATGATAGTCCATAGCAATGCAAACTTGGGCTAAAATATATTGAACGATCAAAAATTTCATGACAACCTATGCATTTGGTGACAACTTTAATTGCAATTAAAATTAATTATCTTAAAAGAGCATCATGAAGCATTTATAATTTCTTCACCATTAAATTCGCCACTTGCGACTCTATAAACACTCAAAGTTTTGTAAATGCTTCATGATGCTTTTTCGAGATCTCGCGTAGCCCAAATTTGCATTGCTATGGACTATCATCCTTCAAAAGTCCACTTAAAATTAAAAAAAAACGTTTATCGTAGTCTCTTCCGCATCGTTATCTTTGAAAGGCCCCTTTGTGCTTTTAGTCTTATTTGATCCACTCCAACCAGAAGCTCCTTCTCCTTCAACGGAAAAAGTTTGTGCAGTGGATGTAATGCATTGGGAAAAACAAGCCATAAAACCCATGTCATAGCCTTTCCTCTCGTCGTCGGGAAATACAGAAGTGTGCCAAAGGTCGCCCCTTTCCTCCTAGAAGGGTAAAAAACTACTAGGAAAAGCTCCTGGACTAAAAAAAGTAATAAGGTGAATGTGGAAGAGAAAAGGGGTAATGGTACTAGTAATAACACTAAAGCACCGTTGTAATTAGGCTGCCATGCCATGGCATTGTCCCAGAACCAGGAACCATTTACATCCACAGGGTTCCATCATATTTCCCGTGCTGTCTTGTTTGTCATGTGATGTCCCTACTACTACTTATTCTACCGCCGCTAGTACCATCTCTCACCCAACTTGACTTGCAAGCTAGAGAATAAGAAGACGAAAAAAAACTGTGACATGGAATGGCATTAACTTCCTCGCGGACTTTTCCCCCGGCCCGTCATGTCATTCATTTCATGGAACTTTTTTTCCATAGCATGAGAAAAAATACAGGAGGAGATAGAAAAAAAAACTTTTTCCAGGAATAGGCTTTTCCTTAGCCGCAGCGATAGGCACTACCTTTAGGGGAAAAGTTTTTTTTTCTCTCTCAACCGTCCCGAAATAACACCCATTTTTTCTTGTTCCTTCAGGGAACAAAGTTGTAAATGGGGGCTAAAAAGTGAAGACAGCGAAAAACGAGGCGATTGAGCATGGTGTCAAAAGACATGTTCCGGGGGAGGGAGAAACGATGTTGTGTCACGGTGGATCGGGTATAAAA
>JAHZNH010001351.1:0-15747 GCA_027744355.1 Tyrannoseira gladiata
ATATCTACACAAAATATGAATTCATATCTATTTTGTTTTATAGAAGCATAGTCGAGGAACTCTTGCCATTTTAAGGTGTAAGCACTGCCCTAGAAGAAACGCCGGTATCGGCCAAGTGCATACACCTTAATTGACTACAATATCCATGAGAAGACATGACAAAAGGTGAACCCCTATTACGATAATAAGATTATGTGATCAAAAAGGCCGATTTCGTACGCCCTGCAACAACCAGGGAAAAGAAAAGCCCAGCTCGTGATCCAGGAGTATAGAAAATGGCTTGTTTTTCCTTAATCAAAGGCCAAACCCAAATAGTCCATGTTTTCCTTGACTTCCTGTCAAGTTACTCACGAGATAATTTGAAAGCATGGTAGAGTTTCTCAGATAAACTTTTGAAGATGTTGTGGGAAAATGGCCAAGGAAAAAAAATTGGTCTGAGTGGCAGTTGGAATTTCGGTAAGTGCAATTCCCAAATCAAAATAGCGGGATAAATAAACATCTCTTGGTGAGGTGTGTCAAGAGGAAAACCTAAAAGGATTTCGTACACCTTCAGCGCAAATGTGATTGGCCTTGGAACAAATCGTCAGTCAAAATCATTCCATTATCATCTACCTGTATCACACTTATCCAGAAAAGCTGGAGAAAATAACGAAGTGTCAATGTCAAAGGAAGCCAGTAAATTTTTTTCGAGGCGAAATAAAAACTAGAACGGCTTAGACAATAGAGAATGAATGTATGTATTTCCTTATTATTGTGGCAAAACTAACTTTCTTATTGGGGAGGAAAAATGCACCCGTTTGAGTTATGACTACAGTACCGTGTTACGAACAAACAACGGATTTAGTGAGAGGGCTCAGTCTAGCCTCTCCCCGTAAGCACTCCACTGAACTTCAAAAAATTATATAGTGGGATGGCGATAAGGCTACATTGTGGGCAATACTACGGATGAGGAGTGGTTGAATTGCCATTAATGCGATTAAAGGATTGCGTGCAAATACAGTCCAAAGTCAGAACAGAGCGGAGATATTACTCGTAGAAAAGGGGGAAATGGTAGCCGCCACCACATGGAGAATGTAATCTATTTACTATATTTATTTAAGAAAAGCTCCACCAAAATAAACGTATGGGGTAAGTAAATAGAAACTACCACTTACATACATAGTGCTCTGTGATATGAGGATAAGCCGGTTTCAATCTATAAATGTTAGTATTTATATGTGGATGATTCAAATGAAGAAAACAAGTGAAAAAAACTCAATGTTGACTCAGAGTTTCAGGAAAAATTGGTCAACTTTGAATTGCAAAAGCGTTTCAGTTTAACTTTTGTAAAAAGATTTGAATTAGCTGGATACGAATACCAAAACCCCAATGTTTGTAGCACGTGTAATGTGGTTTGTCATCTATGAATGTGCATAACAGGTGCTCCGTTCGATAATCTGTTGTATTTTAACTGATTTCATCAACTTGTAGAGGTTTCTGTCTACTTTGTGAAAAGTTGTCCGGAAAACCACGGGACCACTTTCTTGACAGGAGTCTTCGTGACAATAGACCTAACCAGTACTAGTACTACATGACATTGTAAAAAAAGGGAACTCATTAAGTTACACGTCAGACAGTAAGTCTAGTCTGCCTTGTGTATACCTGGCTCCATATCGTTTACAGTGCAAATCTGTACATTTTAATTTCAATTATTCATTTTCAGCTCCAATTCCGATCGTTAAGCTGTAGAGCAAGTGACAAAATCACACACATTCCTAACCTGAAAATGCCAAATATAAGTGTTTTTGCACATAACTTTTCCTCGACATTTTACTTACCGTGCCAATGACATGACTCTAGCTGGAATTGCTTTTTTCGAAGAGAAAAAAAACATGCAGCTGCCGGGGAAAATTGAAGTAAGCCAAGCGCGTAGCTTATGTTATCGTTACACAGTAATCACAATGACCTTTTCAAGTTCCACCCACTTCCGGACATGTGTGGGCAACCTGAAACTTGTTCAGGCAATTCCAAGAAATGGCAATGTAAAGAAATCTTGCCAAAAACACATGCATACACAAGCACATATATGTAACTGGGTAAAAATTACAGTTTTTTCTTTAAAACGAAGGAAATGTGGAGGTATTATTCTAATGTCTCCAGAAGTTATTAACATTACTGTAATAACGACCTTGTCTGGAAGGAATATATATTACCCATTTTGATTACAAGCCAAGCCTTCCAATGTAGGGCTTCATAAGTCATGACATTCTCTCGAAAACAGACTTTTCATTTGAGCGAGATTTCACATTTTTGCGAGAAAAAAATGAATCATGAGTTTTGAAGGATTGAATAATAAGTAAGGAGAAATAGCGTGTCGGAAGCGATACCACACGAACTCCTTCTTCGCGTTCTCACACAGTTGTGTTCAGTGTGTAATGGCAATGGCCGTGCTAAAATAAGCACCTATACATAGTATGATGGAAAGTCGTTCGTCGCCGTCGTCGTGCCCAGCGAACGACGGAGAAAATACATTTTATTAAAGGGAAACTCCAAGGGAGGAGAAAAAAATCTTGAGAAAACGGGGCTTGGTATTATGATGGGATCATAAAAAATCCCATTTTCAAACTTAAATAACTAAAATCCGAGCCACCTGGTTAAGACAACCTCACCCGAGGAGCTGCGAACCTGTTTTTCCCTGCATTGAGCTAATTTCGTTCCCCGGATTTTTGCAAGTCAATAGGAGTGAAAATGAAAAGGGGCGAGTCAAATGCCTAATGAATATGAATATTTAGAACATACCAAAAAAACCAGCATTCAGCTTAATAACGACCGTGTCGTTAGGAAAAAGTTCGTTTTTTTCAAGGATTAAGCAGCAAGCTCCATGAGAGAATGAAACACTTTCGGTAGGCGAAGACCAGCTTCCTAACTTCCTACCCATCCACTGAGCGCATAAACCTTAGGTATTAAGAGGAGGTATGTTGCTACTTATACACTGTTACTTTTTATTTAGCCGTTTTTTTGGGTGCGGATACTCCATTTATGTAACCCATCTAGAGAAAACTGTCATCGTTTTCCACAAGACTCTTCAGTACATTGAATCAATCCACTATCATTTCTAGGTTCTCTCAAATCAATCTTGAAATTATGAAACGTTCCGAAAAATAGTAAGTCCTTGAATCTTTTTTTCATCATTTGCTGCGTCATCAGTCGTCTTAAAAATAATGATGAGGCTTTGTAGGGTGCCGCCCCAAATCAAATTCATATTAAGTATAGATTTTCATAATACAATAGAAGTAGATTCCTTAGTAATGCATCATATATTAAATGGTACTTATATAACTTGATATGGAAGTAGACGATCCACAAAAAATGAACTGGAACAGAGTATAGATAATGCAATACTTTGTTTTGCATAAGTTCATTTTTTAAAGTCAGCATCAGCAGCGGCCTACTGAATCTACAAGAATTCATAATGATTCCTCAAGAAAGAAAAGGAGGAAACGCTGACGATATAATACCGACTGAATTTCGCTTAATACCCAAAATGATGACAGTGGCTTTCTCTAAAGCTCTTTTCGTTTCGAGATGACTTTTTTACTTCTTCTTCTGGAGTAGGAGCAGCACAAGAGACTAACAAAGATTGTGTGGCTAAAAAACACAGCATTGTTTGACCATGCTTCATTCACAACATTTTTTTCCAGCTTTTAATATTTGCGTTTGATATGCCGTGAACTATACCTCGCGTACCATTTTTTTCAATGGTTATCACTGTCGCCGAATCTAAAGTTAATAGCACACGTGTATTCTTCTGAATTCTCCAGGTAAGGAGTAGAAACATATCTACATGTATACGAATGGAAAAATTGACCACGGTTAGAGTTAGAATTGGAGAGGTGTAATGTCATGAAAGATATCAAATTAAAGCGTAACTTGTAAGCTGATGGACGAATATTTATTTATACAATGCTTTTAAGCATGACTATTATCTTTATTTTTAATCCTTCAAATCGTTCATTCATGCTCATTTTCCTGTATTCATGTTTACAACGTCACATGTTCAGAAATATTTTTGTAAGTTTTGACAAGCTTTCTACGAACTCATTTTTTACTGGTTTTAACCTCGTAGATTAATGCAATTATAAATGGTTTTTATCTATGCAACGATTCGATTTTTCATTTCCTCTTCCCTCGCTAATGCAATTCATTTTGAAGGGTTTGTTGCAAGTCATTAAGCATAAATGCTGACTGTTTTGTTCTGCTATCTATGCAAATGATATTTTTGTCAAAAATAGAAAAATCCATTTGAATAACGTCCCTAGTAAATGCTACCGAATGAATACATGTGTTTGCTAATAGTAGTGTTTTAAGCAACTTCCCTTTTACAAAATGCTTTAAGCTGTTTATTAAAGATGCAATCATCATTATTATCACACGACTATCACACAAGTTTTTGTGCCCTCTCTGCGGTAAATTAGAAATGGGTGTGGCACAATTTGATGAAATAAAAGGCACTACTCTTCCAGTGAAGTGAAGAAACGCTCAGGCGATGAATGGGAAGGACGGTAATTGGGAAATTGCAATGATCTTGGCAGTTTACTGTGTAGGTGTGTTTCATTCTCATTGTCTTGAGTGCATAAATTGAAACTCCTGAGGCCGAAGCTCTGTTCCACAATCTAGAGAATTAACAGAGTTGACCATTTTGTAGTATTTAGGAAGCACCAGACTCATGCATTTCATTAATGACATGTTTTAGAGAAAATGGTTCTACGCTGATAAAAATCCCATCTTGATTTCACCTTCCCTAAAAGACCTAAGGTTTAATCAAGCGCACATTCAAATTACTTCTAATTTGGCCTTTTATTATTGCTAACAAAACTCTCGGATCGCTTTCACAACGTGGATTTGGACAGGAAGCAAACAAAACTGAAGCAGGGAAGCATGTACACCGACTAACGAGAGAACTTTTTTCCGGAGCGGTTATTAATTTTCTTAGAGCAAGCGACACTCGCACACAGTTCTTTTCAGGTTTTTAATATCCGTCTCTTCACATGTCATGACTCGAGTCGTGACTTAATTCCCGATATGAAAAACTTTTTTCCTTCAAAGGCTAGCTCTCTCCTTTGAGGTAAGCCACAATAAACGGATTATGGAACAATCTTGCAAACAATTTTCATTTAGCCTTTCCTCCCTCTCTTTTAGGTTCCACTTTGTAAGTACATAGTACTCTGTTGATGAAAGGAAACTCATTGGATCAATACTTCTCAATCAAAAAGTCTCGTAATATTTGATATTAAGCTCTCACTTCCTCTACTTGTCAGCACATGAAAAAAAAATATGGGAAGAGGTTGACTGAAAACTAAATAGGTATTATACCAACTTACCACAAACTCCTTCGTAGTTGAGAGTGACATTCTTTGCGTTTTTACATGCAGACAGGTTGAGTTCACATTGGTTATCGTACGTCACGTTATCGGTGCCACAGACGGGATGCATAATTGGGTCGCAGACAATAGCACAAGTACACAGGGCGATTCCAAATCTGTTGATGGCGCAAGTTTGATATCCCTGACAAGGATGGCTCTCGCAAGGATTGACTCCTATTAATTAAGAAAAAGATATCAAATAATCAAATCTAAAATGAATGTTCAAAATTATGAACTTGAAGAACAAAATGAAAACAACAATATCGTAAATGAAAGAAAAAACATTCATTAGGTGTTAGTCCTCCTGGATGGTATTCATGATTGATGAGCTAATGATTTCTGTGCCTTACTACTAGTTTCATGTTTTGAAACAGGGGGAATTCAGTGTTCAATCTCGAAACAAATTTTTATCAAGGACGAGGCATCAAGCCATTCATCCATGGCAAATATTTTCATGAGTTCAATTGAGCGGGGATTTCTGGCAGCTTTCGTATTAGACGGAACGTTGACTGCGAATGGGGATATGAAGAATGCATTTTGGAATGAATGAAAAATGTTCTTCCCCGGAAAAACATTTCCTGGGCGGGGGAACATACACCTCTGATGCATGCAAACATATAGCGTCGAAAATGAAAAAGTGAATTTATAGGGAAAGCACTATCATCTCAGGCACAAAAGAGTTTTCTGGGCGAAAATTTTTTCTCATAAGAAAGGGATTTTCTCATTCGCGGTTGAAGAGATAGCTACACACAAGAAAATCAGTCCATGACATGTGCATTATCTCTGAATGTTTTATGAAAAGATATGAAGAGAGCAATGAAGTATGTAAGCTTGAGGTAAAAGAAGCGTATTTTCATGGAGTAAACTTTTTACTTCACATCTCTCAAGTCTAATGTCCTCTTACCCGACGAGCATTTTCCACGGTAGATGATTCGAAGATCCCGTCTTGAGCGACAGCCTTCCCAATCCTTCCCGCATACTTCACTGCATCTGCAAACAGGTCTTCGCCCGTCATCCAAATGACACACCTGAGGTTCAGTGCAAAGGATGCTTTCACAGGGATCTGAAAGAAAGACAACAAGGGATTTTTTATGCACACATGAGAAAACTAAATCATCATCTTCAAATCATTTTCTTTTTCGTAATGTGTTTTCATTTTTACGAACGAACACATCTCATTTCCATTCACTGCACCACCACGACACGCCATCATACCCCCGGAGTTTATAAAGAATCATTGGGATACATATTTTGTCTCGCCTTTCATTCTCTTATTATTCCAGAGAATTCAGCATCTCATCTGTGAAAAATAGTTGGAATTTGTCAAATGCGGAGAGAGCAAAAGAGGGAGACTGCAGATGTGTGTAGCTTTACAGAAGTATCCATCTCCCTTTTTTTCGTGTTCACGTAATGAGATTTTTACGATGCCATTTTCGCTCTCATTCGCATTGTCTTAAGAATTCATGAATTCCCAAATCCTCCGCTTCGTAATATGCTCAGCATATTTTGATCAATGAATTGTTGGTAAATGTGGTGAAAGCAGAAATGAGAGTCATATTGCATACATTAAGATTAATGAATATCTTCCAGAAAATTAGATAACAGTACGGTAAGTGTCGCTGTTTCCGCCATTATGTAAAGCAAATTGCGAAATTTCCACCCTCTAAAATAGAATTCCATATTCTACCAGCAATGGGCGGAGAACCATTTCGAAACAATATATCAGTTTTGCGGCACCCTGACATCCTCTACTAATTTTCAGTCGCAAATGACATGTAAATTCAAAATTATGCTCTATCCAGGACTTTAAATGTCGTGTAAAATCAGAGGAATATTTTTTGCCCGGAGAGAAGTATGTATGTACATGTAGTTTGGGAATTATCCCACACCGAAACATCTTTTCCCCATTTCCTGCAGTGGACAATAAATAGATCCAATGTTCTCATTTAAATATTCCTCGAAGCACGCTCCCAGTCATACAAAAACGTTCGAAATTGCTTCTGCTCCAGCTGAGTCTCGGTCTCACTCCAATTCACCATTTTAATGAACGCTCGAAATTACAGGCGGCGAATCTCATTGCTTACGCTGTTGGTGAATGGAGGGATGATATGGATAAACCAGCTCAGCTCATACTTACTTACGCCCGTGAAGTCCTCCACACCACGACTAAGCTATTGAATAAGAATCTCCGTGTTTTCCCTCCGGCAGTGCCTTACTATCCAGTTAAGTAAGCAGAGATTTGAAGAAAGAAGTATTCGGAGCTTGGTCAATCCTATTTAAATAAAGTGCCCACAGACATAAAGGGAAATTCATGCTCCAGCTGAGTCTCGGTCTCACTCCAATTCACCATTTTAATGAACGCTCGAAATTACAGGCGGCGAATCTCATTGCTCACGCTGTTGGTGAATGGAGGGATGATATGGATAAAGCAGCTCAGCTCATACTTACTTACTTACGCCCGTGAAGCACTCCACACCACGACTGAGCTATTGAATAAGAATCTCCGTGTTTTCCCTCCGGCAGTCCCTTACTATCCAGTTAAGTAAGCAGAGATTTGAAGAAAGAAGTATTCGGAGCTTGGTCAATCCTATTTAAATAAAGTGCCCACAGACATAAAGGGAAATTCCGGGACATCAACGGAGATCGCGACAAAAATTGGCAAACTCATGGCATATACACTTGAGAGCAAGAGAGAGAGCTCGAGACTCTTTCCTATTGTTACACTCTGTGCTGAATACAGAGTGTGTGTGCAGAGCAGTTTTGGTTTGAGGCATCTATTAGTCCTCTGGAGTCTCAGGTTGATGGGAGCAGCGCGAGAAGTCCCTTTTCACCAGCCTTACTTAAATATATTCTAACACCAGTGCACTACAATGGCAACTATACATCGAGCGTTCCCCGGAAAGACTAAAGAATCTCATTGACTCCTCGCGATTCTTCAGTTTTTCCTTACGAACGATGACTCCTTGAGCCGTAACAGTTTTTTCTCTTCTTCTTCTTTTGTGCCCGTTCAACAAACTCCCCTGGCGGATTTACATCGTGGAGAGCGCGTTAAATCTCTGGCAAACACGCGTGTACGAGATTTACAAGAAGGAGCAAGTAGGTAGTAAATCTGAGTTGAAAGGACGATATGGATTTAAAAGGATAAACGGGGAAACGATGGGATGAGAAAAATGGAATGAGTGTGCTTTAAAGCAGCTCACCTATTACAAAAGTACCATCATCATAAGGTAAGGCTTGAAACTCGTAGGGACATACATATTATTACTTACCCCGTCTTACTTCCAGCTTTCCCAGCCTTCTCTTGGCGTAAAACATCGCCATCATGTATGCTTATGACAGTGGAAGTAAAAAAAGGAAAATAAAATAAACTGAACGTGAGAGACGCACACTAGAGTGGAGAGCTGAAGCGAGGACCGAGAGAAGATGGGTCGAGTGTGTGTTTAACAAGAGAGTCCATAATATCAAAAGGAGCTTGTGAAAAGGAAGACAAACGGATAAGACAGAAAGAAGACTCTTTACTCCTTTCGCCAATGAAAAAGTGAAAGAAGATGAAGACGATGAAGCTAAAAAAAGAGGACGACCTCCACATTATTCACTCAGCCAGCTCCAGTTAGACCCAGGCCGGCATAGGAGGAGGCTATATATATACAGTCGGGAAAGGAGCAAACTGTACGAACAAAGTGGGCGCTTTGAATAATGAACCCTTAAACTTAGCTAAACCTAACGACACAGATTTTCGCGGTAGACAAAAACCACTTTCATCTTACAGTCTCCTCTATAAAAATTCACGTAATTTATATTCCACCACGCTATACTCTCTTAACTGGTTACTAGTCTAGTTACTACTGCTGCTGAATAGAAATACTGCACTACTACTACTGTTACATCTAGTACTGATGATGATGATGATGGGTAGACGCCTCTTGTTTTTTTCAGTTATATTATTTCGCGGCTGAGGTTTTTGAAAGACTTAAGCCAAAATGAAGAGGGCTTTCAAGTTACGACCATGACGCATTCAGCCTTTCCTTCTTACCCAAGTCATTGAACGAGAGCCTGGTTGGGCGGTCGGTTGGATATCTTTTTTAAAGATCGTGGGATCCCACCTAAATAGAAGTGTGGCTTTGAGGCAAAAAAAACTAGGTAAGTGAGTAAGTAAATGAATGGATAGGAAATCTGGTCGGATTCCTATTACCGCTCATCATCATTATTGCCACGTACCCTCTACTTAGACAAATAAGAAATCCGCTAACCTAAAACTATCCTTCTGTTTCACTTTGCAATAAATACCTAAAAGAAGTCTCATCTCTTTTGCCCTCGCAAAAAAATCATCTTCTGGAAATCTGCACACTCCTATTAACCCGCGGATCCTTTCTCTAGATGCAGACAAATAGTTGGCGAAATTACGACTTCTGTGATTGTTCAGGCTTACTTAAACGCTCTTTTTTGTGTTTCACTAACTCATCCCAGTTTACCCCAACACGTTTTTCTTATCTTTTTTGAGGCAGTTAAATCTTTTCTTGGAGCTAGAAAAAGTTGGAGAAAGTGGAACAGCGATGGAGCAAATACAGCGACTACTTACATGGAGGAATCTTTTCATCTCTGGATAACTTCAAAACTCAAATAAAGTACGGGGAAAGCGGTCCAGGAACTTCGCCGTACTCTGGCCTTTCGTCCTTAATAGAATGCAAGTTTTTTGTGTATTTTATGGGGGAAAAAAGCGGAGCGCGTAGCCATTTAACCCGAAAAAAACAAATGCCGCTGGTGTGTGTGAGTAGAGGAGAGTGAAGAGATGAGATTCACGACTGACAAAAGCACCATCATCATCATCGTCATCACCATCAGCAGCAGTATTAGTGGTAGCGGTGGCAGCAGAAAAGCATTACTTTCATTTTCCTTTTTTTCCATTCAACTCTAACTCATTCCCCAATTGAGGGGAGAGTGAGGAGGAATGAGAGGCGTCTAGATAAATGGTTCTATTTACAAGGCTCAATCGTTTTAATGAGATCTGTTTCGTTGTTTTTTGCGCTCAAGCTTGCTTTATGTGCTACAAGCATACATCTTCCTTACACTTCTCCTCGAAATGAACAAAAAGCCGGAGAGAGAGTGGGCGAGTGAAACAATATAATATGCCCGATTCATCGTGCTGATTGCGAAATGTTCACGGGAAAAAATGCAATAAATGTATTGTTTTCAGGGAATAAATTTTCACTCACAAAATGTTTTCTCTTCCTTGAAATTTATCTCACGGAAAAATAAACATATTAGTTCTCTCGTGTTAAAACTGGGAATTATTAGTTTTGCATTCGGAATCTTCCCTAGGCCCCTAAGAGCGTCGAGAGAATGGAACAGCAGCACTGTGAGTCAGAAACACAATAATGCGAGTTTCCATACTTAATTAAATCGGGAAACCAAAAAAATATCGCCTGAATCTGAATCCGGATTCATGTACACGTTTTCACATCACCGAACTTTTACAGTTGTGTTCTTTGCTTCCGCCCGTTCCCACCGTTTGCTCCGAGCAATGCTGCTATTATGTGACGGGAACTTTATGCGGACTCTCATAGATTCAGTGCTTGAGTGCTTCCTTTTTCTATATATCATTATAAGTTTCTAATAAAGAAATGAATGTGCCCGCCTAGACGTGAGATTCTCTAAAGTTTTAATAAATNCCTCATTATAAGTTTCTAATAAAGAAATGAATGTGCCCGCCTAGACGTGAGATTCTCTAAAGTTTTAATAAATTTTATTTCCTGAGATTAAACTCCATACAGTTTTGTATCAACATATTCCCAGCAGCAAAACACTCGAACGGTATGAATGTACTTCGTGGTCTTTCACTTAATAGGTTTCATGAGGAAGACATATCATGGCTCATTTATCGTAACATTTGTTTCCAGTGAGAGTAAGAGAGAGAGAGAGAGCTCAGAAAAACAGAAAGGAGATGAAGATATTTGCACATCAGATAATCATGTGGAACAGCCAAGTTACCCCCACTCAGTTCTCATTAATGAATGCATAACTCAGCGTTGCATGAGCTGCAGGAAAGAAGGCAATTAACCACGCGTACGTGTTCAACATTGATAAAGTAACCCCATAAGCTTCGCTTAGGTATTTAATGCAATCATAAATATTATGGCATCAAATGCTGCCCTCGAAAAAACTCTGATTTTGGCTTGTGAAATGCACAATGACATAAGTAATCTTAATTTCGAGCCCATTCATACCATTCATTTGAGCAATGAAAAAAAAGAAATTAAAATTTACCTGGGGGTCTTCATCACTATGATTTGTTACAGTGAAAAGTAGGCGTATCATTCGTTTCCATTGTTCAATTAAATGTCACTAGCAGGAAGCTATCATACTGTCTTCCTCGTGCAACTACAATGTGCTCCAACGGAGTAAGTAGGGGGAAACCGGATCTGTCTTTTGAATTGCGGTTGTGTTTTCCTTCCTCTTTGGCTCACTCAAAACGCATCGCATAATGCAATTTATTGTTCGAAATGAGACGTCTCCGCAACATTCATGAGGACCAACTTAAAAGCATGGAGGAGCACATACACAGAATATCTTTTCCTCATGCTACAAGAGAGTTCAGGACTTTCGACCACGTTCTTGCATGGCGAATGATCCTCTTGAAATAACCAGATTTGGAGATAAAACAAGGAAGTAGTGAACGCTCTACGAGGAGAATTGTCCAAAACCACCATTACGACATCAGATCGGATTGTGCAGTTGCTACATCAGAATTGTTCTCAAGCTGAGTCAGTTGTGATCTCATCCTTTCTACCGTGAACTGAATTGTATAAGGAAACGAGCCAGATTCGAGTGGGAGGGGATTCTTTTATCTACAAGCCCATATTACAAAATTCCAGCTATCATTTCATTTTTTCGTTTTGTTATATCATCATACGACATAAAAATATCCGTACAATGCTCCCCAATCAGGAAACGTAGCCAAAATCCTATACGACAATTCTAACAACGGCAATTGTGAACTGTAGTAGAACCAGAACTGATTTTTCAGTCTCGTCTCATATTTCCCACATGATCGGGTAGAGCCGATTTGAAAGTTAAAGTAATTCAGTAGCTCACTACCAACTAGTCAGATGAAGGCTGTGGTATGAAACTAAGCGAGAGTTCGTGGGGATGCAGCGGAAGGGAGTCAAATTGGGAAAAGGATTAGAGAAGCCTTAGTTTCAATGACCAATTCAGTGGATTACAAATAGGATGATGCTCCCAGACATTAGTCGTGAGCAACGTACTCACTTATTCCTCATTCTCTCTCGGACTCCGTTCCTTTTTCTCTAAAATAAAAAACCGCCTTTATAGTCCCCCGCAGAGAGCACCAGATAAATCCTAAGCTACCGTGCGTACGCCCAGTGCAACCGTTTAAAGAGCTGGAAGTTGGGTGAGATGCGGAAGAACTCTGCCATGACTCTGCAAATCTCTTGAACCACTCACAATTTTCATTCACTCCATGCATCAGTTTCCTGAACAAAAGAACTTTCGGTATGAAAATGCTCTTGAATAAAACTAAAATATATATTTCTTTGCATTTATTCCAGTCAGTCGATGAACTTATCACACTGGATATTTAACTCAGTAAGTACATTTTCCTTCCAAGAATTTTGAAAAGTGACATCTGCAAAGTCTTAAAATGGTCTTGCACATCCTCTTCATATCAGAAGAGATCAAGCAGTCAACGCATGAATATATTTATGATAATGGGATATAGTTAGTCAGAAAGTAAATAATAAATAAGCTTCGAGGGACATGGGAGTCTTGGGATGAATAATACTTTGTAATTGAAATTCAGTCGTGCATGATGAATTGCTTCATGTCCCTTCATTCCAGATCCACTTCAAAACTCCCATATAGTATGTTCTTCCACTCAACTGAAGCATCCAAAAAAAGTATAAAGCGTCTCAACGCGCTTCCCTCAACTCACTGTCACTCTTCTGTCCGCAGATTTACTTGTTTAATTCTGTTTCCCTTTACAAAATACAATTTTTTTCTTCTACCATTTCCCCCCAACGATTTCCGGAATTTTCTCAGCATTTTCTAACTCGCGCCCAAAGCACACACAGTCGCCAAGAGAGAACTGACAAATAAATGGATGAGGCAAGTCAACAGATAATCCTTTGACAAATCACATGCTTCAGAGAAAGCTGCATGGAATATTAATCTCGTACTTTCCCCTCTTATCCTGAATGAGGTGAGGGATATTTTCGAGCTGAAGGTGAATGTACCTTAACGACCATTTCTTGAGAACAAGAGGAAGGGAAAACCATTTTTATAAGCGCACTACACATTTCCCCATTTTCATGAAGCCATTCTAAGGAGACATACGCAACCCACGAATGAAAAATTTGCCAAGTAGTACGGAACAAATGAATGCATATTAGGTATCCCCTCCTTACTTATGATGATCAGTGCAGCATCAAACGACTCCCCGTACACTGCCCTGGTGAGTGATGCCTCACCACGTCACCACAAAGAAAACAGCAGGATGTCTTCATGGAGTCCTACATCTTTCTAATTTCTTCGCCCGGAAAAAATGTACGCAAAGCGCGGTTTCTTCCTCTTCTCTAACTACCAAAACCAGACGCAGGAACTGTGTAATGTGTTCCGCTTTCACCTTGCCTGTCTGCTTTTTAGTTCAGTGTAACAAATAAGATTACTCCTATGTTGATAATCTGGCGTACCATGGGAGGTGCGGTCCCTTCGTAAGCGCACACACATTTCTTCTTTCACTGGAATTATTTAATAATTTATGAAACTGCTCCGCTCCAAGCCATTCCAGTTCAACACCAAAGAAATAATTAATCAAGCAACAAAGCCAGAGAAAGACCATAAAAACGTTGTAACAGTCAAGGCAAATTAATTGAAGAGGTTTTACAAACTCCAGCCAACCATATCTTCCCCATTGATGTGCGCCTCCGTATGGGAAGGGCGGTAACAATAAAAATACCATTCCCAAAACGCAATAACCTGAATGCACTTCGAGTAGTTGCGCAATAAGTGGATGCATTATCTGAACTTAATTGCAATGCTAAGGCACTAACCGAGCAATGAATGCGTTATGTACGGAGCGCATTTAATGTATTCTGGAGAATAATTTCCTGAATAAATTGTGCAAATAAATTCAATGTCTGGTCGTTAAGTGCACATACATCACGCTAAGCGCTGGAACGGAACACGAGATACAAAATGTGCAATTCCTAATCAAAAGAGTGTAATAGAGGAACGTAATGGAGGTAAATAATAGTCGACATTTGTTCATTTCTGGAGGCGCATTCATCCAGATAAGTGCTTCACAGCCACAACTTCACATCTTTGTCAGATCTTTGAAGCGAAAGTAACGCTGGGAAGCTGTTTTGAAAGGAAGTTCTACGAAAAAAATAGCTACAAGATGAAAAAACCTGAGTTTTTTTTCACCCCTGGCTCTTTATATGTACTCAAATTATACACATCATGATGATGATCCTCCTCCCTCCCCACTCGTGTGTTCGTAACATTTTTACGGCGGAGGAGAAGAAAGCAAAATATTTTCTTCTCTTATTCGCTCCCCGCACGAGAAAGTAACATCAACTCAGTAGAAAAAATATCCCTATTATTGCCTTCATGAGCGTTTTCTTTATGAGAACAAAGGAAAACGGATGATAAAGCGGGAATCATAACTCGACCCTGTTTTCTTCAACATATGACGACGACCTCTTTCTTGACAGGATTTAGTGCGTTTTAGTACATGCTCTCACTCGGGTTATCACAAATTTTTTGTAGCACAGTGAATGCAAGAGGATTTCTTTTTCACCCTGCATGTCTGCCAGTATGTGTACCCGATTTTTTTCGGTGGGAAATGATCATCATGGAGAAATTCATCTACGGGGCTTACTTCTTTTTATACGGGCGCTTTATTTCCAAAATAGTGATTCCAATGAAGAATCCGATGCATAAAGCACTCTTTCTTCGCGTAATGCAAAAGCACCCATTCATTTCCCCTCGATAAATATGAGGAAAAGAGAACTGCCTGGCATGGAAGTAGAGTAAATATAAGTAAGTCTTGCTCCTTTTCCTTCATGTACGAAGTCATACCATTGAGGAAAACCCTACTCTAGTCTCCCAAGCAGAATGGGATGGGATGATGATCATGATGATGATGATGATGATGCCCAACAAAGCTAGATCGAGAAGACCTCTTTTGAAAATCCATTTACGCATAAAATAGACTGTCAAGACACATTCCATATGACGACGACCTCTTTCTTGACAGGATTTAGTGCGTTTTAGTACATGCTCTCACTCGGGTTATCACAAATTTTTTGTAGCACAGTGAATGCAAGAG
>JAHZNH010001352.1:0-10145 GCA_027744355.1 Tyrannoseira gladiata
GTACAGCAAAGAAGCACACCAACTGAAAAATGCAATGGGTATCATCCGCTCAGAGTAGTAGTCACGTCCGTGTTCCAGCTCCGGCTAGAGGTTATTTTTTTGCCCCGTTAAGTGCCAGTACACATCAAACTTTCATAGGTCCGGTTCAGTTCGGTACGCCCTATAAAAACTTCAGTTTCCTTTGAGGGACTTTAAAGGGAGAGATTTTTCTAATAATGGTATGGTACCTTGTCCCTTTTTATGCATTTCCTGTCTCTCCCATTTGTCTGAAACAAAGTATCCAAAAAGCCATCAAAACTTGAAACAGGAGTTTCGCATTGTGGACGTGTAGGTGTAGTTATGTGAATGTGAAGTGGTAAAAAAAGTATTACATTTCTCGACGTATGACATGGCAAACTGCAATTCTCATTATGTTGCATCAAATGTGTGTATGTACTTTAAGTAAGTAGGTAGTAGATATTCATTGTTTTTCCTCCTTCATCTCGTCGTATCTTGAGGAGTTTATTCGTTCGTGAAGATTTCCTTGTGGTAGATTGAATTGAATCCCTGGTCCATCTTAAAAACAGGCTTTTTATTTGCACAGAGCACTCGTCCGAGAATACTTATAGGCACGTAGGCCGTGAGCCTCTTTCCCTAGTCTGGTAGTTTTTCGTGAGTGAAATAAAACGGAAAAAAGAGACAAAAAACGGAGGAAAAAGCAATAAGTCAGGAGCCATCACCATCACTATCATCGCTACTACAATTTCTTTGTTTTTTTTCCTGCACGACTTGTTCAGGCGAGTTGGAGTCGTAGGAAATGCAACATGTTTTTCCATGTTTACCTCCAAGCCTTGAGGGGGTGGGGGACTACACGTTCTCATTACTTTTTCCCCGTCCCGGTCAAACAAAAACGGGACTATGGTGCTCGCGGTAGTGTCAAGGAAAGTTGAGATTAAAATCTTGACAGTTCAGAAAATAATAGCGTCCTTGTTTGCCATCCAAGATGAAGAAATGCGTGAAGCTTTATTTGCAGAGGAGATAGATGATGATAATATGAGAAAAAAATAATGTCAACTCTTTACATCACCATACACTTCTTATTAGTTAGGAAGGGTGAAGGGAAGTTACCAGAATAGGATTGGATTAATTAGAGATGGAGCCGGAGATATTTGGAAGAGAAAAAATAAAAGTGTTTCCCAAATACTTATTTTCATGGCACCTACTTACATTCCCTTTATTTCTGTTTTCTTTCTCGGTGTCCCCGCGGATGGATGGATCTGGAAACAATTTCTAACCTTTGGATCATCAGACGTGACGTTTGAGCCCATTGGGTAAATATCGAGGAGCATAGGGTTCGGGACGTGATCACATAGCGATCACAGAACCTCAAAAGTGGTATAAGGAAGAAGAGCACTTTCTTGTATTGTGTCAGTGTCAATTCGCGTGACTTTCCCCAAAGGGTCTTGTCTTCTTCAATTCTTTGCGGATCCGGAAGTGGAGAGAAACTCCAATTCAATTCAGTGTGATTGTGATCATACATTACAGTTATTTTTCACGGTTTTTTTGTTCGTTCTTTTGTGAAAGATAAGAGACAAGATGAAAAGTAATATGGCCAGTGATTGTTCCTACAATGCTGTTGTACCCTGGTGAACATAATAACACTCTAGAAAATGATACGGAACTATGGTCATCCTCATCACCGGGTGGTGCACAACTACTACACAGCAGCGAAACAATGACTCTAAACAAACTCACCTCTTCCCCTTCTCCCTTGCAGTTGGAGGATATCGAACTCTTGCACGCGGCGTCTCTAATTCTCCCGACGAGTAAAGCCCAATACCATCACCATCGTCGTCACCACCACTATCCCCATCATTACTCTCAGAACATCCACTACGACAGTGAGGAAGCCCTGGACGGCGGCACAGGTGGAGGGATTCGAGCAACTGCATCCTCCAAACTAATCAACACGGCCGCCTCAATGGTCCAAGGTGTGATAGATTCGGTGGCTGCTTCCTCAACCCCATCTGCCTCCCCCTACCATTCCCAGTATTATGATGCAGACCCGTCGGAGGCATTCCCCTCGATATTAAAGTGTGATAGATTCGGTGGCTGCTTCCTCAACCCCATCTGCCTCCCCCTACCATTCCCAGTATTATGATGCAGACCCGTCGGAGGCATTCCCCTCGATATTGAGTGGATCATCCGCCCCTCCTGCCTACCCTTCCGCCACGAATGACTCGGTAGGAGATGCCCTCCTCATGGGTTCAGAGTTCGCGATGAACGATTCCGCGAACTTTTCCTTCATGGAAATGCCAGTCCGTGATCCCCTCTACATAACCATACCCATCACCGTAATTTATGTAATTATCCTGCTAATTGGCCTTCTGGGGAATGTTGTAACTTGCATTGTGATTGTGCGATCTCGATATCTACACACGACGACCAATTATTATTTGTTCAGGTGGGTAATCAAAAACTTNATGCCAGTCCGTGATCCCCTCTACATAACCATACCCATCACCGTAATTTATGTAATTATCCTGCTAATTGGCCTTCTGGGGAATGTTGTAACTTGCATTGTGATTGTGCGATCTCGATATCTACACACGACGACCAATTATTATTTGTTCAGGTGGGTAATCAAAAACTTGGAAATGCACCGCGGTATTTCCTGCTAATTTCGGTGATTCTTTCGTGGAAATCCTATAATTATTAATTATTATTTTCCTCTTAGGCCTTTCATGATCCAAAAGTGGCAAAACAAACTTTCACGGGTGGTCCGACAAATCCTTATCATCTGGATGATTTCCATATCTCTCGCCGTCCCCCAGGTTAGTCAAACAATTCAATTTAACTACTTAAAGCATTTTCCTTATCTTATCGCTCCTGATAAAAGCGCTCGCTTGCTAGTTGCTAGCTGCCTCCTAATAGTAATTTGTGGTCGTGCAATGTACTTTGGCCGAAACTATTTTGGTTGAAACTCTAAACTTGCGCAGAGGTTATTGCCACCGCTCATAGAGACTATGGATATGGTGTCGTTTGGGTTTTGATATTATTACTGCGCCGTAATTATGTCATTAAACCAATTACGTAGTTAGTTACTCCACTCGTTCACTCCACCATAGCAAAAATCCCATAAGGTCATGTAGTTCCCTTACTCCCACCAACGCCACCAACCAACCTTTGGCTTCCGCTTTCACCACCAAAAACCGTAAATGCTTCAACATGTCAAGCGGAACTCGTGAACTCATCACATCACCCCGCTCCCGGTTGGATTGGAACAACAACAACTGAAAAAAATTGAAGGAGTTTTTACCTCACCTCACCAGATTGAAAAAACAAGGCNTGAAAAAAATTGAAGGAGTTTGTACCTCACCTCCTCACCTCACCAGATTGAAAAAACAAGACATGGTTTAGCTCACCAACTTTCCTGTTTCTGGACGTTGTTTTGGAAAAAAGATGGTGATGAAACGTGTTTGTGAAAGAGAAGTTTCAAAAGTGACGGGAAGAAAACAGAGGAGAGGAAAAGCAGATAGGATTTTTTACGTGCGTGGCGTGTCAGCGCAGCGGGACAATTACTCTAACTCGATTTATCTATTTCACTCTCGTAGTAAATATAAATTAAAGGTAATAGTCGTAACACCCGGTGTTCTTAAATTTAAATGAAGACGACAGATTTTACAACTTCCGGGGAAAAGCACTCTTTTCCCGGGAAAGTAGTACAACAAGTATATATATGTATACCTACTTGCTTGGTTTTGTACCTGTCCATTTGTAAGGCATAAAGTTAAGTAAGTACTTTTCTAGAAATTCCCTAGACAGTTCTTTAGGCTTTCTTCAAGCTGTTAGCTCACCGTAGGTAATACTCATTCATTAATTATTTTGTTCCACCTCCTCCTCCTCTTGGGGTGGTTGAACAACCAAAACCTGGGGAGAATCAGGAAATACTCGGCATTTCCCTTTTTCTGTTCAATCTCTCGCGGAGTTGGAGGGACATGGCATGGCAGTTGTTCCTCCATTTGGGCACATTTCCAGGCCATTAATTAATGCTAGGTCCTACATCCCGGAACACCTCTCCTCTCCTTCATTGAGATGGGCCGAGTGTTGTCCGGTCCATAGTCCAAGTAAACAGACCTTTGGTCAGGGAAAGTGGAACTCCTTTCCTGGAACTGGAGCTAAAAACCTCCGCAAAAAAGGAAAGGCTGTCGGACGGAAAGGGAAGTCCTTTCATTTTGTCATTGTTCGGTCTACCAAGCCCATTTCAAATTCCTCTGGTGTTCTGCTCCTTCCCCCTCAGTCCATCAACATTGATGGTAATGCCTTGGACTGAAGCTTGTGGCTGGTCACCCTCACTCACTCAAAATAACGTTGAAATTGAGAGACAACATGTCAAGCCAGGAAGTGAAGCGGCATCTCCTCAAAAAACAAACTCTCAACTCCTTGTCGCCTAGTATGAAAGGGTCATTCGCACCAAATTCAAATTCATTGTAATAAATTATGCGCATTTTATTATTGTGCAAATTGTACATGCAAAAACGATAATAATAATAACTGTTCATACATATTTTTTCTGGCTGTGCTTCAATTATTCGCGAATATTTCTCATTAAGCTCATGCCTCGCCATGGGTCTTCACTCCACCACATTCATTTGAATATTAGGTACCTACGTGAAAAGTACTTTTATACGAGAAGTAAATGGCCTGAATTGGGGCGATGTCACTAAACAAGAATTTCATTCTGGTCGGCCAAACAGAAAAAATTCATGTTAGGCTGAGCTTGGTGCTCGGCTTAAAAATACTCCGTGCGTACAAAAAAAGTTTCCGCGTGGCTGTCCAGTTGACTTGACTTCAGTTTAGGATGAAGCGTACAATTTTCCTTGTCAAAAATTCATAACGAGAGCATGGCAAAAGTAGTAATAATGTGGTTTTGCTCGCTTATCAAATGGAACCCGATGACCTGTTGACATTACGACCATGCTCTGGATCTGTATTTTCTGCTGAGTACATATCTGGTTTTCCCGTATTGGTACAATGTTCATGTTCTTTTTGGGAGTGAGGTAGGTAGTGGGTAGCGAAAGGCTTCAATGCAATCAAGCCCACTTATTTATGGCTTTCACTTATTGGAGCATTCCCCAGACTCCGATTATGAGTTTGAGGTTTGTTCGTCTGTGGGGAGGTGGTATTAAAAAAGAGAAACATTAATTAGCTTAAAAAAATGAGGGAGAGGATTGAGTAGATATTGCATTATGGAAACGGCAATTTCAAGCTTTGTGGTTGGAGTCGGCAAATAATAATAATAAAGTATGCTCCTATTTTGAGGAGAGTTTCCTTCGCTTGAGAATTCTCGACTTAGCAAATAGCCTTAAAATGCCTAAATAAATATTTTTTAGTCGGTTTGTTTGTACTTCTTCCACTCTGGGGAATAAATCAAATTGAGAATGAGTGCCCTAAGCTTATTATCATAGTTTGCAGTCGCCACACTCGAGATTTAATAGGCTTTTAAGTATCATGATTTTGTCGAGTGATGCTGGATGGAAAATCCCCAAAGTTTATTCATTGCCTCACTCTCGCCATTCCAGAAAGTGGGATTCACATTTCCCATCCTTGTAGTTTTTACTCCCCGGAATAACTAAGGCAAAGTCAAAGACGTCATTTAAAAAGTTGTATAAATCTCTTGACGTGAGTGGGCTTACGCAGAATGAATAGATTAAAGTAAAAAGAGGAGGAAAATCTATTATAATTACTTTAACAATTATACTAATAGAATAGGCAAAGGGGAATCATTTTCTCCCGGACAGAGGGGCAGTTAAAGTTTTCCAGGGTTGAAATTTTCAATTCTTCCTTCTCCTCGCCCTTATGGTAAAGCCCCATTGAAAGAAAATATCCTGAGTAGTAATCCTTGAGATTTTAACGATTTCGCCGTTTAAGTAGATGGTCCCAATTCCTTAGCTCCGCGGAAATCCTGTTTTGAGAGGAAATGACTATTTTGGGCACAAGTACTAATACCAATACTCAATTTAGAACAGTTCTTAGGTGCCAACAGGGGAAAATGATATTTTCATTAAAGACCACCGAAATTCCCAGAAAAGAAACCATTAACCCGAAAAAAGTATCTAGAAATCCAGAATGACTACTGATAATACTAAGGCTACTTACGGCCATTGCCATTTTATGTCGCTGGAATGTTCTCGATTGAGCTCGCTCGCTGTGTGATCCTCTTAATTTCCTAATAATAACAGGTTGTTTTAATTCCGCCATTATGTGGCCATTATATTATGTATCCCGACTCGATAGCCTATTACGATAATTGACCTCATTAATGCCCCAACCTAACTTTTCCCACCTTTTTCTCACCGCTCACTCAGCACCACTTAAATTTCATTTGTAGAGGCTGCCTAAGTACTCACTCCTGCCCACGTCCATATCATCACCGTTACGGGAGCGCAACGGGAGACAACACTCACAATCTGAAGATGTGCCACCATTTTCTGCTTTTTTGTTTGTTTGTTGGAGAACTCTAGGGCTCATTCGTGTTTAAATGCTCCTAATCTGATAAATTGCCTTCATTCTCCGTCCCTCTCCCCCAGGGGAAAAAGCAGTGGAAGGCCAGAGAGTGGCTGTCCTTTTCTCACCAGAGCGGAGCCACAGATGTCTTCCCATAATTTCTTCTCATTAGCGGGATCCATTATTCAAAGTGACTAATAAAGTTTTTATCAGTCGAGCCGCTAAACAAAGTTGTAGGGGAGAGGAAGTCGTAGTGGTAGTAGTCCGGGTTTTCCGGCATTCCGACTATGGGGCACCTATTTACTAATGTACTATCACGAAAATTGCTGGTGTAGCCTAGATATCGCAATAATCGTTTCCCATGTATAGTGGTGGTAATTGACGCCCGCATGGTAGGTACTTAAGTAGCGGGCACGGCTTGGCATGATTACTGATTGCGGTGCGGTCGAATTACAGAGTCCAGTCCCGTTTGCGTGTGGTAGCCCAAAACGATGGAGCGTGGTTAGGGAGAAGGATAAGTTGTACCGACCGCAGCCACACTATATCTTACTTTTTTTATCTTCCCGGAATTTTTCATTTACAATTCCAAGTAGCTCTGGTTATCTAATCCAAAAAAAATGCTCATCAACTTGGATGCCGGAGAACCGGATTGCCCGTGAACTTTCCTGAGGTGTCTGCTTACGTGTCTGGGGAGTCTTCTTATCTTCGTGCCATCCCGAAATCCTGGAAAACTAAATTCCTCAGGGAGCTTGGAGATTCAACTCGCTATGCTGAAAGTAGAAACCATCGATCTAAAATCTGGGTTAGGATTTAGAAATGGGAGAGGTGTAATAAAAAATGTACCTACCTACTTAGTATGCATTCTTTTCATATTTATCCCACTGTATACCTGTGTACTGGTGCCTGTTACAGGGTTTATGATTTTATAATGGAATGGAGATAATGGGATGAAGCTGTCATGATTTCTATTTTCCCTGAAATGCCGTGTCGCTCTCTCTCTCGAAAAGAAAGGAGGAAGGGGAGAATAATACATTCGTTTCACTGTGAGTATTCCGACCTTTCATCAAATTATTGTTGATGGAAGGATAGATGGAAGCGGCCTAAAAAATTTGATTTACGTGAGCGCTGTGGTGTGGAGCTCGGAAAAAATAGGAAACGTGATTCCTTCGCTGCGTGTGCGTAGGCAATTCAAGGGGGAACGGCAATTTCACAAGATTACACTTATCAATCACAATTGTGTCAGGCGGGGCAAACAAGCGGAGAAAATAGCGTTGAGAACTGATCTGGTGTAAAGAAACATAGGTATATCGGATTGGATTGATTTACATTTTTATAAGGTGTGTGCGTATCTCTTAGGTAGGTGGGCATAGTACACAACAAGATACTGTGCTAGGAGTTATATTTATGGAACATGTTTTGAGTTTGTACTTGGATTATCTCACGGAACTTATTTTCCCTCGTTGGGAATTCATGTCAGAGAGGAAGCGGTGAAGTATCATGAGTTGGATGGAAATGTTATGTAAGACAAACAAAGCAAATCGGGAAATCGAATCGAGCCAATGATACGATCAAAAAAGAAGCGTTCGTGGAGAGATAAACTCGATCTCAACCGAGAGGAGTAATGGCTCCGGGTGAGATAAAAATTTGAAAACAAAGCGCCACGATCGAATCAATGATTACGAATCAATGGGTCGAGTGATTCAAGAGAATCTTTTGCAATTCTGAATCCTATTTTTTATTCAATTTCCTAGAATTTTGCTCATTTTCTCGGAGCTTGGTTTTGTTATGTAAGATTTTGCTCGTGCATTGCATTTTCACCATGAAGAATGTGAAATGAACTGATATTCTGTCTTAATCCAGGCAGTTTCACTGATTTGCTTATTTTCCTAGAAGCGAAAGTGAAAATATGACAAATCATGAAGTAGATGTTTATTTTTCCTGAAAATAAGGAAGTTCTGGTGTATTCTGGAACTTATGTAAAGAAATCATATTTAGTTCACGGTACTGCACTCGGGAAGAGGGAACTCGTTTTCGGGGAACTGGATAAACTAAATATGAGGACTCCCAAGAAAGAGGCATTGCACAGGAGTAGGTAGACCTTGACTTTTAAGCGCTCTTTCATTATGGATGAAAATGAAATGAATCTGGTTTCGCCATTTCGAATGTCTTCCCTTGTCAAGAGGAACGTGTGAACAGAGGTCCATGAATAATTTGTTAAAATCCTGGTCTGAACTACCTCCCTGGTGGTGTTTGGATGACTACCTTCACCACTTTCACTCTATTGCATTGTCTCATGAAGGCTGGAGAAGGTAAATCATCCTACCAATTCGTTACTTATTTAGACTTAGTTAGTGCCACGTACTAATACATTCCTGTCAAGCTATATTTAGCAATGGGATAGACATAGCCTAAATTAACCATATTGTATGTTGGATGACCTCCCTCCCTTGCGGTCATATGGTAATTCTTACGTTCCCCTTGGAAAATCATATAATCAGATAAGACTGCACCTAGAAATTACTCTCGCTTTCGGTTCTCCAACCAATTTGCAAATCTTTCCATTGCAATCCTATTCATTATGCACGAGTCCCACTGGAGGTAGATCATTTTGTCTTGAAAGGATAAAGGATTGTCCTCGGAATATTCGGATTCGCTGAAATATGCCATTTCACTACGAGCCTGACGCTAAAAAATGCAAGGGAGTTTAGTAAAAATATAGTCCTTGACAATCACTTTAGAAAATAAATCCTTCTCCTGTCGAGAGCATAGAAATAGCATTAGTGAGATTACTCTCTCTGGCCATGGATTTTCTCAGGCTAATGCAAATTGAACAAATCGAAATGAAAGTGAAGGACGGGCACGACTGCTTTCGTCACCATCCATTATTTATGAATCGCATTACCTCACAAGTAGTCAGAATGAATATTCTATTTTAAGGTTGCTCACAGTTTTTGGCTGAAGTATGATTAATGCAAGAAGGGGAAGCAGAGTTGAAATCTAGGTAAAGGGCACTACTGACATACTGAAATATGTAAAGCTGAAAAATTCTAAAACGAATTACCTAAATAAATATGAAAAGTTGTGTATTGCTTCAGGAGGCGAAAGCTTACTCAATACTAGTCAATTCAAAACAAACTACACCTACGCCCTTAGCGTATCTGGGGGAAAATTATTTGCATGCAATTCGCTCATATTCATTCTCGGTTTCTTCATTCTCTCCCTCAGTGGCTAATTTGATTTAGCTGGAGGTTGTAGGTTATGCTGGCTGGGGTAGGGATTCATGAACACGTAAACCTAAACAAACAACTTTTTGGCGCGGGAAGCGAACCTCAGGTTCCCTCTCTTCCTGATTCAATTTCGAAATATTTAATTGATTTCCAGCTCTCAAGGATAAAATCCGGAATTTTGGTATTCTAACTTGAATATAATTGCGCAAGCTAAGTTACGAAGAATGCGGCACTGGTTTTGGGGGTTCCTGTGCGGCGGGCGTTGGGGCGGAACAAAGATTGTGAAGGGAAATTTGTTCGGTGTATCTACCCGGTGGAGACCCGTTGTTACTAGATTTTTTCTTAGGTTTTATGCAGAAGGAACTAGGAAAAGTGAGGAGCGTTGTGTTGTACAACAGAACAAAACATTTTAACTTACTTTCAGTTTCAATC
>JAHZNH010001353.1:0-11579 GCA_027744355.1 Tyrannoseira gladiata
ATGACCACTACCCGGATCTGGGGGTGCTTCTAGTTGTTTTGGTCTTCCCTCCATATCCTGAAGTTCCTTCCCGAAAATCGAGTCATTGTCCTCTGGGTCTTCTTCAAGACGTCGCCTGTTCTTGCGCTTATGTCTAAAATTTTGAATCGGATAGTAGATGCGGAAATATATCCACCTTAGCGACCAATAAATAATGTGAGCAAAGAAAACAAGGATTTCGAAGGTGACGTAAAGGCCAATGAAGAAGGACATTATGCCGTAATAGATCTCCCCGCAGCAACAACAGTGCTGCTCCTCCTCCTTCTCCAACTTCGTGAAGACCTTGGCTCGGGCTTGGGGAGCCTATCAAGGTCATAATGAATTAGAAATTAGAAAAAACGTTGCTAAGCGGTTTTAAAAGGGGGATCTATTCGAGTTATTCCATCCTCATTTACCTGAGCTTTTGGGGGAGCCCTCACAGCTACAGTTAGAACTGGATCTGGAGTTGGATCTAGAGCTGGATCTGGAGTTGGATCTGAAGTAGGATTCTGACTCGGAGTTATGTCGGGAAGAGATGAGTGGGAAGGACTCGCTCGGCATACATTTATGTAACCATTCCTGTTCACTGGCCAGGCACGCGGATGCTTCAGTGCGGCCGTTTTACGGCAGCTTACGTTTACGCTTCCAATATTAATGGCGGGGCGGGCGAAGAGGATTAAAGTCTTCGTTCTGGACTCGTTTATGAGGAGGTTTCTCCATCCGTCGGAGCACCAGCTCATTCTTCGCTTTGCGCTGAGTAATCCCTAGAACAGGATGAGGAGAAAAAATATTATCAAATCTGGCATATTTTAAAACCAGGCATTCCTACTTGGGAACTACTCCACAACTTACTCTTGTAGGGGGCCATATTGAATTTTCTCTCACAGTTGCTCGATCTCAAGTTGCTTCTCCGTATCTACTAGTCTTAGCTCGACTTAATCCTCTCCGCTTCTGTTCAGCGAAATTTGCGAACTGTTAATTAATCTATTCTTGCTTCCCGTATCTGCGAGATGAAGTAATCCAAGAATATAAGTAGATACATGAAAATTATTAGATCTAATGTCTTACGCAATTAGTTTCGCCCTGCCCAATAGACTTCCTCACTGCTTTGTATGACCATAAAATCGCCGTAAATCGTCATTTTACGCGCAGCGGAAACGAAATAACAGATGTGATTCCAATAAAACTCGGAGCAATAATGTCATGTTAATTCAGCCTCCAATCACTCAGCCCCGCTCCGTTCAAAACATATATAAGCATTTTTTTTTTAAAAAAAGATGTTCCTACACAACTTTCCCATCTCCCGTTTTATAATCTGGCGAGAGGGAGACAATAGTGCATAAAATGACGTACGATTTTTATTCTCCGCCCAGCAGCAGTTAGGATTATTGGTGTATGAGTATTATGGCGCAGGAAGTGCCGAATAAAATAGTTCTTTTCGTTACGTCATTTACACTTTTATGGGATCGTTAAACGCTTTACAGAAACCTTCACGTACGCTTTTAATGTAGCTCTTATGGTTTTGTATCGGGATTGGGATTGAGACATCATAAATTTAACTGCCTTAATGCTTCTCAGCTCTGTGTACTCAGCCCAAAGTCAAAGTTTACTTTTTTGATGGCTTATGAAACGAATGGCATTGGCGACTCGCGCTCTCTCTTCTCTTTCTCCTTCGTTTTTTACGACACATGCATCCTCCTCCCCCAACCTGTGTCAGCTCATGTCTGCCTGAAGTTGCCCCGATGGTGTCAATAAAACATTGCCAAAGGTGGCCACTCCTTTTAAATTAAACCAGGAATCGCATCATAAATCCTGAGTTCCGGAACTCTTTCAATAAACTAGATTTTTAAAAGAAATAGATATATATATGTAGAAAATGCCAGCATCTCTGAGAGCGCACGTTTGCCCACGTTGTAAAACGGAGTCGTACCTCAGATTTTCTCCCAATTTCCAGATGAGGTGGCTTTCACCATAAAAATGAGCTTGGAGCATTATTATCATGGTAGCACACACGTTAGGACTCAACCTTCGGTTCGATGAATTTTTACGGTTTCCGGTCCGGAAGCTTCACTACCCACTGTTTGCCTAAGAACTTATGAATTACGAAATGAAAACGATGAGAGATCAAAAGCGTAAGCATGTGTGCTCGTGTGGATGAGATTCCTCCAATTTTACGCAGAGTCCAAACGCAAACACAAAACGTGGCCGGAGGTAATGGCAAAACGCTTGATGAAAAGTGGTAATAACTATAAGTACATATACTCGTCAGCACACCGCCTCTGGAAATCCATTTCCAACGGAAAAGTTTTTTTTTTCTCCCTCTGTTTGATTCCTGGACTTTTTGCGAGTAAAACTAATTAAATGGGTGTGGGCGGCGGTAATTACCACAGAGTGATTTGCGATTCTATCTCCGCCAAATATATTAAGGGATATAAACGCAGGAGATTGAGCAAGAATGAAGGAATGTTTTGGGAGGAAGAGGGGCGCATGAAATTCCAGAAAAATTTTCCCCATTTCCTCGACCGCTTTTCTGATTTTGATTGTAAGGAGCCTAAAATATTACCACTTTTCCGAAACATAAATGTTCGAGGGAATCTAATTTAATATTCAATTCAATATCTCATGGCCATTCGATCCAGATGAGTGGTACTCTTTTCACATGCAAATGCCAAATCAAACTCTTATTTTCCAAACTTCTCTCCGGAAAAAAAAACTTTTCCACAAAATATTGACGTAAATTCACATGCCTTGGCAAAGTATTCTCTCCCCGAAGATCTAAATAAAAAAAAGTTTTTCGCCTCGAAGCAGCATTTCTTATTTTGGAAGTCACATAAAACCCATTGGATTTTATGGCTCATCCTCGAGTAGGAAAGGGGAAAAAACTTCTCGCGTGTTTTATGTTGCTTCGCTAAAACTATGGCAATTTTCATGCTTTACTTTCATAATTGATGTTTTCCTCCTTATATTTTCTCTACAGGTGCAGATGAACTCGAGAGCTAGGGAATAAGCCACATGAAAGCAAACTCTCGATTGATGGCACAGCAGTCGCCTCGTGCACCTGTAACTCAAACAAGGATAATCCTCTCCTTGAATACTGATAGCTTAATCGGATGAACGGAAATTTCCAGTGGAGGAATCTCTAGCTTGGAGGGAGGTGTTTTTTTCCACGAACAAAAAGCAAAATCCAGACGAGCAAACTACACACTTACCTACTTACATATAACTCCAGCCCTATACATTCACCGAGCGAGCCATGGACAGTGACCAAGTGGTCGAGTTCAACGTTGGCGGCGTGTTCTACGCGACGACCCTCGGAACCGTTAGAAGAGAGCCTGGCAGACTGGCTGATATGTTCGCACATGGTAAAATTAAGCCTCTTAAGCCTTGAAGCTTTCCCCATCCACTTAATTACCGCTCTTAACTATTCATCCTCGTCATGTGAACGTCAAAAATCACTCGCTGCCATCTATCAATTTACACACACTCTTAATTACCACATCATTTCCAGCCAACAAAAGAGCTCCTATCTTTGGACAGGTTTTGTCCCAATGTTTCCCCCGGTTCTTTTGCATGGAATAATAAATCATATTGCCCCTCTTCACAGGACCCTTCTCCAGTTTCCTCACTCTCCCCCTGAGTTCTCCTCTCACTTTCCCACTTTCTTTTCGGTTACTTCAATCGAGTCGAAGTTTGATAAAACTGTCATGTCATAAGTTGTTATCTTCTAGGGCCGTGTTGCATCGTGTCATCTCCTTTCCCCTGGAAAAAAGAATAAGTCAAACAGCCTAATTCTTCTGGAGAGGAGGAAAGTCTTTTAAATTGTCGTGCTTCCGAATGAGCAGGTTCAGGTGAATGACGTGTGCATGTAATTCGCCGAGTGTACAACTTTTTCCCCCTCCCCTACATCGACATACATTACTTAAATGCAGGGCTGTGATGATGTTTTGCTTTCACTTCATTCTCCTCATCATCGAAGCCTTTTCATTCGTAAAGGAGATTAAAGACGTGAGACAAGAAGAGAGTACGTGAAGCCATTAAAATCCTCTTGAGGGAAAATAAAAAAAATGTTGACAGCGTAGGCAGCACCATAAAATCCTTCCCGATAAACATTTACTCCGGCGAGAGGAGAAAAAAAAATAATTTTATTTTTTTTGAGCGATACTACTACTACCACTACCACTACTACTGCTGTTGTTGGTGATGAGCAGGAGCACTAGAGAATAAATGGGGGTGCTTTCTACGATGATTGGGGAAATTGCCAGCTAACTTTTGGGTCTTTTTTCTCTTCTTCTGCTTTTATGTGATTAGGTGCTGATGGGATTCCACGCGACTCAAAAGGCAAGATTTTTATCGACAGAGATGGAATTCTCTTCCGTTACATTTTGGACTACTTACGTAATCAGACAGTAATTCTACCGGAGAACTTTCATGAAAAGGCGAGGCTCCGCGCGGAAGCCGAGTTCTTTCAACTGGAGGGCCTCCTTCGATTCCTCGAAAGTAAGATAATAATGTTGCCGACTCACTAACTACAAATAGACTCACTCTCATCATTTTTATAATATCTATTCATCGAGCATCAATTCTGATTTGATTCTTTAAATTATATCCTTCGCTTCCTCTTCTAATGAGTACCATTACCTCGAATGGGGATCGAGGCTTTGCTTTCAGCTTAAGCTATTCCGACAGAGGATTTTTTTTGTCGGCATTTGTTCGTTCGTTTTTTTTTTTGCATTTTCATCAATAATGATGCGCGGTTATGCCCCACTCTTCCCAATAAAGACCCTCATATCATCCTACGCTTTCCCCCATCCTTTGGAAGGAGACTTCTAAGTAGAATAATGCGCGGTTATGCCCCACTCTTCCCAATAAAGACCCTCATATCATCCTACGCTTTCCCCCATCCTTTGGAAGGAGACTTGTAAGTAGAATTCAAGAATTTCGCAAGCAATTCTGCAGGGATTATTACGAAACCCAAGAAGATGTGGTATGGCGCAAAAAACTAAGGACCTCAGAGCCCTAACACCACTCCCGTAGCTATTTACCCCAGTCAGAGGGAGAAGCTTTGTTGCTGAATATAATGTCGTTATTCCATCCATTCTTTTCTTTTGATACCAATTTCTGCTGACTTCGTCGAGTATTTCACGGAAAAGACTTTTGTCCTGCTATTAGCAAATTCCTCTTTCTCTTAAATTGCAAGTAATCCCTGTTCAAACTACTCCACAGCTTTTTAAAGAGGTTCGGAGCAAAAAATATGTGAAGTACATATCTAGTTGATAGAGTGTCTGGATATCCTGGTCGATCGGTGTAGGAAATCCTGTCGCCGTTATAGCCAAACTCAAGAGTCTCTCCTGAAACGCTCCTCCGCCCGCTCTCTTCTTTCATCACCTTGGTCATAGCCGTCGCACATTATGGAACTCGGTCAACATTTTTTTGAGCCTTAAATGATTGATTGCTTTTAAAGGAGCTTTGTTGGCTTGGCATTCGCGCGATCACTCTTCCTATTTTTTACCCTCTTGCTCCCCTCCATTTTCTAAGACATGACACTAATTCCTTGAGAGTTGTTTCTAGACATGGACAGCATCTCCCGCCGTTTAAGTCCTCATCCCCAAAATTCCTTCATCTTTCACGAAAACTACAAACAAAGCGCATCAATTCTGAAAAAAAGCTCATCAATTTCAGGACAAAAAAAATGTGCGAAGAACTAGCGAGTTTGGGAGAGGAGCTCTTCATAAGGAGTGTATTGATTCTCTTCAGTTTTTTTCCCACATACACTCCTCTCCTCTTATTTTTTTTGTCAAAAAGATAGTCCCGGCTCGTATGATGCTCTTACTTTGGGGAAAAAAGCTTCTTGAGGGCGAGTGCCTCCACTAGTCCTCTAGTCGGGTCAAGTATCTTTTCAAACTGTTAAGATAAACATGTAAGCATGTCAAGATTTGAAGATAATGTAGAGCTTACGCGAGAATGCCATGAGAAAATCGCTTTCATCCCAGAGATTCCTCAGCGAATGGAAAAGTTGTGCGCGAAAAAAAACCCACTAAATCCTGATTGCTGGCAATGATGATGATAATGATGATGGTGATGACGACGAGGACGAGGACGACTGGAAAGTTTTCTTTACAGAGCGAAGTGAAAAGGAGAAGAATAGCATGTTAATGCTCTCAATTGAAGGAACTTACACAACTCATTAGAAAAGTTGAGGAAATACTTATGTGATGCTGGCCCGGGACGTTATGGTATGCATGTTGCTGAAAGGAATTCTCTCCTTTTTTATGATCGTCTTCGCCAACAATTCGTCATCACCCGAACCTCTTCATTTCATCATAATCGTTTTTTTTCTCATTCACGAATATTATGGAGCATCGCCACTATGGACTGCGGAGTGGAGTGTGGGGAAGTGGAAAGGGGATATCATTAGTCGCATTAAACGCCACTTCTTCTCCACACTTTTCTCGAGAATGATGCATGCTCTGTCAAAATAGTCCATGCATTATTGACCATTTCTCCCTAGAGCGTTGTTGAGAGAGAGAGATGTGTGAGGCTAAATAAGTTTTCCGAAGGCCAACTCTTCTCACCCGCTCCCTAACTAGCTCTTCAGGCTTGTTTTTTTACCCTTCTCGTGGAATACTAATGTACCAATTAAGGTCATCATAACGATGATCCATTTCAAAAAAGATGTCAGCATGCATGCTTTTTTTCATCTCCCGCATTCCGTCAAACTTCCTCACGCTTCGTTTGTCTTTTCGGAGGAGAAAAAGGTCTATCATCAAGGAAGGAATAATAATCTCTCCTCATCTTTGATAGAACGGCTGTTAAGTTTCCAAAAAAATGAGAGAGGGAGAAAAAAAGCGTTGATTACGCCAACTTTCTTTTGAAATGGATGTCGAGCTCCCTCATTAAGAAGAAAGGGACGTGTAGATATTATTTTTAAGGGCATTTTTATGCACAGAAAATTGGAGGGAAAAAATACATAAGTAGGATGATAGTGTGTAGTTTAGTACATTATACCCTCCCCCAGAATAATAGAAGCTGTAACGAGAAATTTTCTGATGCTTTTTTTTCTCTTATCAATTCTCTAAATTGCTTCGTCTTCTCTTTCATTTTCCTTTTTTTCGAGGGAGAAACACCAGACGAGCGAGATGAAAAGGCACAGAGCGTTTATCACAATAGGAGCTACTAAAAAGCACATTCCTTTTTAAGTCATAAGAAGACGAAAAAAAACTTTTTTCCCTCCACTTTTTTTTATTCCAGATCGAAAAAGCGTAGAAGCTGAAGAAAAAAAAGAGGCTTAATCAGGAAATAAGCCAGAGAGGGAAGGCCTTGCCGTAACAACAGAAATTGCGGCCAAGGGAATTCCTTCTTTCTTATTCTCCTTTGAGTTTTCTTTCATTCTTCATGATTTACCTATGCTATGTGCATGAGGGGAATAAGGAAGGAAGGAATCGGAGATTTTATTGGGGAAGAAGAAGAAGAATAAGAAGACGACGAAGAAGAAGAAAAATGGCTGAATATAGATTCGGGCTATTTTCTCCACACAAAAAAAACTTTTATTTCCCATCTTGCATCGTTTGGAAAAAAAGTGGAAATATCGGGGAATCTTTCGCATTCTATTTTTGGTGTCGGTCCCACACAAAGATGTGGGAGATATCATTAGAGGCTGACGAGAAGGGCGGAATGTCGTTAAATTTTAAGGGTCCATATCCTCGGAAAATTGGGGAAACGATTGTATTTTAAAAAAGCGGGAAAAAGACCCTGAATACTTCCATGATCGATCATTCATCCTTTCCTCAAGCCGAACACTCAAGCCTCCGACTACGCTCTTGAGCAGAACGAGGAGGAGGAGTGAATTGAGGAACATGAAACATTCTTGCATAATTTACGATCAATTTCGATATTAAAAGGCACGGCGAAATAGAACCTACCGCACACAATTATCCTCATCGAGGAGGAGGAGGCAAGCCCGTCTGCCTCGGGTTGCCCCCACTCCGTTCAATTCATTTTGCCGGAGCAATAAAACGGATTAAAAGTGGCAGTAGAGCTTAAGCTTATTGTCATGTCGTAAAGTCACGTCGCTTCCATCCATCCCCGCGATCACTATCCCCTTTAGCAGTACTCACTGGTAGGAGTACTCATTTGGTTAAATGAAAATTTCCTCTGCCTTTGCATCCGTCCTCCTGTCAATTTTCATTAGAAACAAACTCGCTCAACTTTTTAAATAACTTTTTTCCAGTTTTTTTTTTTCATGAACTTTATTTTCGGGAAAAGGCTGCTCGGTGGGGCTCCTAATGATAAAGGAGAGGAGGAGGAGGGTTTGACTCGAGGAGAGGAAAGCAATGGTATGTTGTAATTTCCCTTTCAATTCCAGATGACAACCGACAGACAGTATTTAAGGCGTCCTTAAGGAACATTTCTTAGCATACATTACAATTTTCTCCACATGATTTCCCCTAATCCCACTACTGCTCCCTCATTCATTCATTCCTACAAAATGCAACCAACCAACTTTCTCCCCTTTTATCAAAACAAGGAAAAAAATATTCATAAATTCCCCGTATCTCATGCAAACCCCAAACTGATTAACTTTTTTCTCGCTAAAAGTCTAATTAAAAAAGTCTGGCTTCCATATCTGAACTTCCTATTACCAAATACCAACTACTACTATTGCTATACCCCTCCTTGTCGTCGTCTCTAACTTAAGTAATAATGCCAAAGGAAACGTCTTGATTGAATTCCCATAGCCTTGGTAATTCTCTTCCTAGAAGAGGAAAAATTGCGAAATTAGTTAGTTCAGGCGAACTTCATTAAATCAACAAAAGAGACAGGGAAAATAACTCGGAGCCCTTTGTGTCGGAGAGGGCGATTCCAAGACGAAGTGAACGCTGAGGGACCTATGAGATTCCATTTTTCCCGAGGAATTCTCAGGAGAAAATGCCAGGGGAGAGCCGTCAGTGTGAGATGGCCTGGCCTTGTCCACAACATTGTCCGTCACCGTCACACACTGGTTTGCTTGACACAAAACCTTTTCGATTGAGAGTCTATTTTTCCGCTCCCGTCCCCCCGTCCAACCAATACCCTAAAAGGTGGTATCTCTGTATGGGAATGTTTTTGTGTGATTGTGAAATGCCTCTGTCTCTCCGCTTGCCTGCCCGCCTGCCTGTTCCCATTCTCCTCGGGAAATGGCTCTCCTTTTTCTCTCCTCTCCTTGCGTCTTTCCAGTCTGAGGTGTGTAATGTAGGTAGGCCGTGGGGACCTTAGCAAAATATTTGCTTTCACCTGAAAAATCAACAGTGGTGCGAGCTCAGAGCGGAATGATTTTAGCCGAAATTGAAACGTTATCAAGTCTCTATTTTTTTACACTGCTGTGAGCACATTACACATCCCACCTACTACCTCTACCACTGTTCTCTCTCCCCCGACGAGATCGAGTCACGCATGAACGGAATGGAAGTAGAAAGGCAGTCGTGGTGGTGGTAGTGAGCCATCGCGACGGGAAACATGAAGAATAAATAGAGTTGAATAATGTGCAGTAATCATACGCTGAGAAGGGTATTTATATAACCTTGTTATATGTTCCCATTATATTATTTTGCGGGAGGGTGGTAGTGTAGCGTGCCTGCGAGGAAATCCCTGTTAATTAGATGGGACAGGCGGGACTACAATGTGATTTCCCTTCGGTTTTGTGCCACAATCAGGGCCAAACTTGATCGGAATGTGAATGGAATGGACGCACACTCCGCAACAATGAACTTCAGGAAATAAATAATAAACGCTGGGATTTGATGATGATGCCGATGCACGATGCTGATGCTGGTTGCATCCGATTCCGACTCCGACTCCGATGCTTTGCTTCCTTTCGCTTCTATCTTTGTCTCCACCACCACCACCAACATTATCATCATCATCGTCATGCATTCGTTTTTCTCATGTGGTTTTCTCACAGGTGTTTGGAGAGAACCTGAACGAGAGCCGTGACCCAGATCGTGGTCCAATGGACCGATACACTGGAAGATTTTTCCTGAAGCACCTGTTCCTCGAGCAGGCTTTTGACAATTTACAGGAGGCTGGATTTAAGTAAGCCCCCTCCGCTAATATTTTATTTACTCAGGATGGCGAAAGAATTTGCTTTATAGTTTTGCGGGAGAGGAGTAATGGTAATGATGTCTCTACTTTTGCAGATGCGTTGCCTCATGTGGCTCTGGAACGTCTGGTGGCTCAGCGGAGCTCAAGCCAGGAATAGACCCGGAGGAATCCCGATGGAATCATTACAATGAGTTTGTCTTCGTTCGAGATTAAACCTAGGAATCCTACAAGATATACGATGGAAAAGTGAAAGAAGAAACATCTCTTTTGACTGCCCTCTCAGTACTTCCAAAAAAAGGAGCACACACACATAAATACACACTGCACTACTTACTTTTAACACTCACGATTTTAACGAAACTCTTTAATAGTCTTTGACTTTCATCTTTTCCCACACACAAAACAAAGTTGTAGTAGAGGCTAAGAGTATTATTATTAGTATTACTATGAGGCGTGCTGTATTCAGAAATGGATCAGAGGAAATTCCCTAAAGTTTCACCGACGTCGTCATCATGTTCCACTGATGATGTTCTTTCATGCTACATCACTACGACGAGTAGTACTATCAAGCAGTACTCATCTCCCCCATCCCCATGAAAATTCATTTCTGCCAAACAAAATCGCATATCTTTTTTTAAAAAAATGGGGGTTTGATTAACTAACACTCCATCTTTCGCCGTTACAATATGAGCGAGCGAGTGAGCAAGCAATGTGAAATATTAGGATTATTATGAAGGAGAAAAGGAAGCTTCCCCTCCTCCAACTCCCCCACATATTACATTTATTTTTTTCCCAATTTCCGGTGGCTGAAGGGAGAAACTTGTCTGCTTTCAATCTTCACTTTTCGATCACACCACTAACGCATGAGCGGAGCCAAGCTGTTATTGCTATATTAAAAAAGCAATTCTTGAATCACCCAAGCATAACTAAAGAGGGAATGGCACAGGCAGCTCTCAATCAATCAAACTTGAAGAAAAAGATTGAAATTTCTTTCTCGGAGCCGAGAAAAAAAAGTATTAAACGTGCGAGGAAAGCAGTGCAACTCTCACATTTACGCGGGCGGAGAACGCCAATAATATATCTTCGCGGAGAATTATGATGATAGAATGCCAATTTTCACTTTAGCGGTCTATGCAATTCAAACAACGATGTAAAGTATACATAACTTATAAAATACATATTGGTAACTCATAAATACATACAGTATTATTACTATTACGTAATGTTGCATGCATAAGCAATTTGTTTCTCGTCAAACTTATTTCTTTCTACAGCCTCATGAGCAAAAAAAAATTCTAAGCTGTTAAGTACAACGACTGCGTAGTATTTAGCCTCGACCACTCTTTATTCTTTAGGAACGTTGTCGAACGAAACTGATTCCGATTTGGAAAGGGAGAAAAAAAAATTTCTTTTCATCAGGGTTTTCACTCAAAAATAATATGATATTCCCCATTCTCTCAACTCCATTCCAGGAAGTAACATCA
>JAHZNH010001355.1:0-19082 GCA_027744355.1 Tyrannoseira gladiata
AGACATAAAAATTTCTGCATTATCGTCATCACAAGACTTTGTAGGGGAAAGGAAAATAATCGGGTTGCGCTTCCATTTTTTCCCCACGCCCCGTTGTTGTAGTGTAGTGCGAAGAACATCATTTTACTGACTTCGTATGAGTTTGGATGGTTTGAAGGAGCATTAAAGCAGCAGCAACCTTCTCGTTTTTTGACACTGAGTCAAAAACATTCTTTTCTTGAAAAAAGTTTCTTCTGTCAAACCAACTGTCAACTGAGAGTATAAACGATGTACATATGTTCATGGCGATTTTTTTATCCTCCCGAAAATCTCAGTGAGTTTTTCCTCTTTGAACTAATACTTAAGCGTAATGTTTGCATGTGGGATGATGATGATGGGTGAAATGCTTTCATTCTCTAGACAAATTTTCCTCCTCGCTCAGTCAGTTTTACGGGAAAATCAATGCATATTCTTAAGTAAGTAAATACTTTACGAGACAATTGCAAAAAACTATTTTTGTTGTATTTATTTTTGCTCGCTAATGTGTTTTGCTGAAAGGCTGTGCTCTAATGCCCCCAGAAGATATTAATATGCTCATGCGGAAGTCTTTTATCTGCCAATGGAGTTGAGTTGAGAAGGAGATCATCATCAATCTGGTCTCTTGTTTTTGTTGTCATTTTCCCTTTTGCTCATTGTCAAAGAAAGATGGAATATCTGTGCCTGTCTTGATGGTAGGAGGTAAATAATCGTATTGTTGCTTGATGAGGAGATATTTTTCTAAAGTGATTTCGCCTTCAGTGGTTTTTTTTCTGGAGTGTTCCGCAAAAGGGAATTAGGTAAGATAGTGATGCATGTATCACGGCATGTACAATGCAAGAAGAAAAAACGACTTTGTTTCGTCTTCTTCGAGTGCAATTAATAATGGGAACATTGCATGCCATAACTCTCTCAGTACCAGGTTGTCAGGAACTCTTTGTTTCTTGTCGTTCGAGTTCATGCGTCAATGTCTTTACTCAAGATAAGGTTATGTCAGTACACTGATTAAACAAGCAATTAAATTAAGTTATGAAGGTAATATAAGAACCTACTCACAGTCATTAAATCATCAGACGAATGTCGCGTTCGTGACGATTACTTACTTATTGCGTGGAAAAAAAGGTTGATGAATTTTGCTCGCTCTGTGAGGAAGTACTTCAGAACGCCATTATTCCGTGTTTATTGAGCTCTTCAGAGAAGTGTCTTCCTTCTTCGTTTTCAACTGTCTGGAATTGAGTGGATCGCGGATCCTGTACCGAAACTTGACTTTTTCAGCTTGGACTTTTCAGCTGCAATTCCATTTTCGCGTATTGGCTCACCTTGAGCCACACGCAATAAATTATGGTTAACTTGCTGATGTGTGTGTGGATGTGGATGGATGATTGTACTTACTACTTACATTTGCACTTCTTTTGCATATTATTGCACCACCACCGCACACACACGCGCGTAAATAATGTAATGAAGCGCTAACATTGATAATGATGATGAGTGGAATATTGGTGTGCAATGTTGATGACTCATGATGGTGATGCAAGCCGTTTTAAGACCACTAGACCATTCCATTCCGGCCACTGTGCTCTTGTGTTGTGCAAATGAAATTAGCCTTCGAACTCTTCGCTACTAGGGTTTGTCTACAGCTATTACTACCTCCATTTACCATACTCCCTACTGATAATGCACTTGCTCATCATCGGCATCCTTGTGTGATTTTTTTCTTTAAAAAATCTGCCAAATGGCATTGTCTCCTTCTGCCTTTGGACTTTTTGATTTGGGTATTTCATGAAAAAACTTGAGAGATGATCGAGGCATGTGTGTGTATAGTTTGGATTATAATTATTATTTTACGTTTCTGAGCGAACATTTCTGAGTAGTGGAACGAATGTGGACGGAATGTCATGCAGTTAGATAACTCTTAAGTCTTTTTCATGAACGATTGATGACGAAATGAAATAGTTATTATTACTGTCGCCACTGATATTTACGTAGTAGTAGTGTATTGGTGCCCCATTCTCGCTCGGAAACGATAAGATAAGGAAAGCATGCAAGAATGCCGAATTAGGTCTGGTATGCACGCAAAACTATACAACGTTTTTTTCTCATTCAATGGATTTCTGTCAGAATGACAGATGTTCCCGACCTTTCGGATTTTTGGCATGTGTGCCAGTGGCGTAATGATGGTGGAGCGAGTCATTTTTATTATTAAATGCACATTTTCGGAAGTCGATTGATGGTGCCTGGGCAGGGAAATTGACAAACTCCTATACGCTCGAAAAATGTATGCATGTATGTATGCATGCATGGATGGAGTGGAGTGAGTAAATAAGTATTTAGGTATTTATCCTCGTATAGATATCTCACGGAAAAGTATGTTGAGTTTTGGGGAAGTGGAATCCCAGGGAATTACAACAACCGCCGTCGTCGCTCCAAATTAATTCCAATGGAGGTTGGGGAAAATTGGGAAATTTTGTGATGAAGGTCTTGTTCTCTATTTTCCCAAGATACAAGTGGGAAGACCTTGTGGCAAATTATTTTCTCTCTCGGCATGAAATTGATGCCGTGAGGGATGTGATGGATTCAAAGATTATTCGACTTCTTCATTGACCCTGGGTGGGATTGGGATTTGAGTGGTATTAAATGTTGAAGAGTTTCCATGCAGGAGACTGCATAAGTACTTACTTACTTACGTGTGTCCTCTCACTTTTTATGTAGTTCCGCTAGTGGTAGTATAGTCTCTTTCCTCATTTCCTCTAGGAAAAATACCTACGTAAGTACGTTCAGGAAGTATGTGTGTCACACGTGAGACACGAGAAACTAAACGTTTTCTGGAGCGTTTCTAGGCATACGCAGATGTTGGAGGAGTAGTGAATCCACTTAATAATTTCCATGCATGCATGCGGAGATGGAGAAGGTGTAGAGATTGAAGGATTCTGGGGAAAGGGAGCAGAAAAGGAGCAGCTTACACATAAGTACATACATGATAAAATTCCTTGGAAAAAAGGAAACAGGGCAAATTAAACCAAAACCCATAGGGCAACCCGCGTTTCGTTGCATCACATCACATGAATTTGCATAGAGAGCGGAATGAGAATGGCTCCATAAGCAGCCAAACGTTAATTTATGTGAAATAATGTAGAAGTTTTATGGAGTAAGAAATGTGCCTTCCACGAGCTTAACTGAAGCTGGAGTGTGTGTGTGTGTGTGTGTGTTTGGAGGAAAAAGTTTTCTTTCTCTTCTGCAGAATTAATTTTTGTGCGAAATGAGAGTTCCCTCCAACTGGGTAAATTTGTTTTTCTTGGGATGATCTAGAAGAGGAAGTTCTTGGTAGCGAGTAGTACTACATGTTTACCTAGATCAAGAAGAAAAACTTGGAAAGGATTGAGATATGATGATGTTATACTTGGAATCGGAATGATCTTATACTCAGCCCTTTGTACAGGACCCTTATCGTCTCTTTTTAGAAAAGGGGATGGGTTCCAGGTTTCTGAGATGGAACTAGGTTGGTCTACGGGAAAAATGAATGGTGGGGGAGTAAAGGTAATAATGGAAATTGCCTGTCATTTCACGACAGTGAAAATGCCCCTTTAGAAAGGTTTTGGGTTTTGGTGCAAGGAAGAGTTTATAGTCAGAAGTCCTTCCTTCAGCTTCAGGATGTAGCTGGGTGGCTGGCTGGCTGGTGCCTTTTTGCGAAAAAAAGGAATCTGTCAGAAATGTGCTTGGCTAGGAGAGGAAGAAAAATTAACGTCTGTATGTGTGTGCCAGAGAACTATGTGAACAGAAAGCATTAGTGAGGAGGACTAACGAGTTACGAGTCCTTCCTCCCCATATGCGCTATCTCCCCCACCACCAGAACCAGATTGATTTACTACTGTTATGTATAGAGGAAGGGAAAAGAGAAAGTTGGGAAAAAGCAGGGCAGGAGGAGGCAAGGCTGTTTCTCAACCGTGGCTAGATTCTTTTTCTGTTTCTCCATCCCACAGCTGAAAAGGAAACCAGCACAAGAGGGAGTAGGGTTGGGAAGGAACGCAACTTTCAGCGATTTTGACCGAGTTCACATGATCATGTTGGAGCTAGAACTGACAGACAAAAAAAGTAATACTGTTACGGAGAGTAAAAGAGCAGTGAAAGGTGTGGGTAGCATGTAGTCTTCGTAGCAGAGCTCGGGTAGAACTTTTTTCTTTCTCTGCTGGAGTCTTGCCTAGAGATGGATGGAGCTACATCAAGCTCTTCTTTATAACATTTCGGCAGAGTTTTGGGAGAGCACACAGAAGACTACCTCACCACCACCACCACACCATTCGCTCGCACACAGAGACGAGAGGAGGGAGAGGAGAAAGGGGAGCAGGGAAAATGAAAAGGGCTTCTCTTGCGAAAATTTTTTCCTGGAAAGCATTACAACTTCTAAGGCTCGCATTGTATTATTTAGGAAGGGAGGTATGGATGAAAAGCTGGAGTAATGGTTAAACTTTGCGATCGTCGGACTAGATTTTTTTCAGGCTGTGAGTTCTGTACTTTTCCTCCTCAGATTCGTCCTTGCTCTGGCATTTGACATTTCCATGTAATAAGAATGAAAGGAATTATCTAGGAAGAAACGAGAAAAGGGGGAATTAAATGATGTGGATAAATGAGAAAATCAGCTTTTCTCCCTCGCTGGAGTAGTGATAGTTCAAATGGGGAATTTGGTCGATATTACTACTAAATATTTGCATTATTATGGGGGAGCGAAATTCGCCTTGAACGGGAACGGGAGTAAAGTAAGTAAGTGAATGTAGTAGTGCGGTAAATGGTAATCAAATCATTTGTAGCAAGCAAGGTGAGCCCAAGGAGGAATGCGTGGGGAACACAGATTTTCTTCATTTATTCCTCGACGACTACGAGAAAGTTCTTGAATAAGTAGATGAGGATAAAAGGGAAGCATTCAGGATGTGTGTTTTTATTGGATTTTGAAATTCTTGGAAATGTAATTTGCGCTCTGGAAGATCGGTAATGTGTGTCTCTCGTTTTCCATGGTCTGATTCATCTCAGAGACAGAAGGAAAACCGCCATCCATGGAAAGTTACGAAGGACTGCAGGTAAACAACGAAACTCATAAGCAAAGTCAGACAAAATCCCAAGAAAAGGGGACATATTGCTCAACTGATTTTTTGTCAAAGTTTAGTAATTAGACCGTCTGAATGTAATAATTTGAGACTTGATAGCTTGTCAGACTTGGCATTGTTCTAGAGGTGTGATTCCCGCAATCAATTCACTTGATCCCCTACCTTTTTTTTGCTCGTGGTTGATCGCAAAATAAATCGCAGACGGTAGGGGAGGATCAGAATCAGTCATTCGTGAAAACAATCAAGATATTTTTTAGAACCTTGCAAAATATTTAGCGTCAACAAAAAAGCTAATGAGCAGTGATCGAGCGTACCTACCCATACTTTTTAAAGTCGCATTGTTCGATAAGTACCATTAGGTAGCGTGCCAAATGAGATTTTTCTAAAAAATTATTTGCATAACAATTAAGTAAACGCCTCTAAACGCTAAATGACCCGTTTTTTATGAGACCTCTCATTGCGACAATTATTGCTACTTCAGTAGTTATTCAATTAGCAGTTAAACAGAGGAGGCCCTCGCTCATTCACTCGGCATTAACATTCACTCTCGCAATCGTAATCGTTTCATTACTGGCGGAAGGTCTTGTTGCTGTTGGGGGGATAGTTTTTTCATTGAACGAGTCTGATCATGATCGTGTTGAAGCGATTGACGATGATGTCGAGCGAGGCGATTAAATAAATTACTTCCTAGCTGGTCGGCGTCATTTTTATTAGCATTGCTGAATGTACACTGCACTGATTGCACGGATTTTATTCTTCTTTTGACAACTTTCTGGCACTTGCAAAAAGTGTACCTATTTACATTGAACAGTAGCTGGAGATCATGTAATATTATCCATCTTACTTGGACGAAGCCAGAAACAATCAATTGCCGCGATATTTTTCTTCTCTGTACTACTGTACTTCTCTTTTTTTATATGCTCGTGATGATACGAATAATTTTGGAATAGGCAATGCATTCACCACAGAGGAATCTTAAGGTCCACGCTGACCTCAAAATCATCATTTGAGCTCCGCAATTTATCTAATTTGCTGACAATTACCGTGTGTCTACATACATATGGAATTTATTGTGGGGCAACTTGTTACTGTCTCTTAATGTGTAACTTGATGAGGATCACAGCGGGAAGTGCGTTGTAGGATAGGCGCCACCTTCCTCCTCCTCGCCCATTTCACTTCAAAGCTGTTGGGTGTACATTTAAATAAAAACCAGCTTGGCTAATTATCTCGTCATTTAAAGTCATCGTAAATAATCTGAAAGGCTTGTCCTCATCCTTACAGTTTAAAAGGATGAATCGGAAATATAAATTTTTGCAGAGCTTTTCCTATATCTCGCCTAGCCATCGCCTTATTACTTGTATTTTACGTCTGCCATGCTTAATGAGCCATTATACCGTGGCTAATGTCGTTACTCATTTTTTTACGAATCATTCCATCACAGAAGAGCCAACTCTAAGGTTAAACTTTATTGTCACCTTTTTTAATCGCAGCTCATTTTCCAACGTGAAATCCCTTCTTGCCCAACAAATGACTGTTCAGATTGTACACGCCGCTTTTTAAAGCTCGTGAAGAAGTACAAGGAATATTATCAGTTCATTCATAAATCATGCTACAGCAGGATGGGATTATTGCAGCGTACAATTTTTTTTATCTCACTGTTCCTTTTCCAAACATTGGTTTTGGCACATTATCCTTCGCTCCAAAACAGCGCAAATTATGATTTCGCCTTGCTGCATCTTCTTTTAGGCAAATAAGATTCGTGTCAAGAACAAAAACATTTTAAAATTTCCCCCATAAAATATGTAATCAATGAGCCAAAAATTGGAATTGAGAGAAGAGGAGGAGGAGCAAATAGGTGACATTGCGTATTTTTGTCGAGACTACGACCACCACCGCCACAATAGCGACCACCGTATCACAACTTCATCTGTCCAATTTCATTATTCTGTATTAGTAATTGGGATGCATGCAATGCGATGCAACGTAACAAAACAGTTTTTTTTACATGTGTCGTTCTAGTTCGATGATGATGACACAACTCCTAGAGTAGTGCACTACGGACGCTCATTATTTCTGCGTTACGATTGTTCAAAGGGCATTTTATACAAATATGGGAATAATCAGGCAGTCTCTCTCTAGAGTAGTTAGTTTACCAGTAATAACAATAATTTTTATATTCGTGTACAAAGAAGGACTCTTCTTGGTAATCCATCCCACCCTTCAGCATCTCCTTTTCTTCAACAATGAACCGCCGCCACCGCAATGCCATATATAGTTAGTAGGAAAAGTGGTGATGTGGATACTATGCATGTAGTAGATCTACTCAGACATGTCACTCGTCTCCTCAATTTTCCTTGCCTTGTAAAAATCGAAAAATGTGTTTTGATGATGATACTGTTACTTTTCTGTAAGTCGTCACATAACACGTTTCTCCTTACAATTACTTAGCTCTAACTCCCCAAGTACTTACGATACCACCAAGACATTCCACTCATGGTAGGATAAATATGGGTTAAGAAAGTGCGAAAGATTTGACATTTGGTATCCATTTATTACGCTGGCTTGGCTTGGCTCAACAAAAAAGGATCAGAGCACCACCACCACCACATCACAGGCTTACAAAAAGGCTCAGCCTAGCCAGAGCCAAGGAAAAGGAGTTCCGCAAGTCACTCTGCAATACACTTCGAAAAAATACGACGAAACCAGTAAAGCTAGTTTAAGAAAATCCCAATCCCAAACAAATCTCTTGCTTAAGAGTTGTGTCATTATTGGGGAGAAGATAATATGAGATAAGGTTAAACTGTAATAACGTGCTCAATATGTAAACATACGGTTTTTGAGTCTGAGCAAACTATTAACTCCTTTTCGTTTCAATGAAATCAATGCTGAAGGCTGGAGGTCTCATTTGCATCGTTTTCTTTCCCCCTTCTCTCTTGAGTCACATAATTCATAATGAAATGGTCAAATGTCTTTTTAAAGAGAGTGCCTGCCTGGCCTGGTCCTTGTCTTGGTTTGGTTAGTTGAGTGGTGGAATGAATGTAATGTGTTTTGCGGTTCTCTTTAAAGGAAGAAGAAGTTCTTCTGCCTGCAATTTTTCTTTCGTAAATTGGCATTTCGTCAAGTGTTTACTTATTTGCAGTGCTCATCCTTTTATTTTCGCAATTGAAAATCACATTGCCCACATGTTATCACGTTTTTCTATTTGTGTTTGAAAAAGGAGCACGTATACATACAATCCTTCATGATTGATTATTTGTAAAAGGATAAATAAAACTTTGTAGCGCCAATCGCGTCGCTCGCTTGCTGGTGCAGTTGCGAAAATATAAAGGGCTTTAAAAATAGACACACGGACAGAGTTTCCTACTCTTCTGGTGGGATGCGTAGCCTAAAGTCGTGGATTAAAAGATGACGATAAAGATGATGATGATTATTATCACGATGATGATAATGATGATGATGGTGGTGTTACGAACAAGATTGGATTGTGCGCGGGTGGTGGTAGTGGAATGGAATGATGGTTATGAATGTTAGCCGTAGTAATCTGAGATATTCCCTATCCCATAGATCATGGACTGGGTGTGGGTCGGTTGTTTTGTGAAAAAAGAAGACGATAGTAGTTTGTCAAGGCTTCTACTTTATTTCCTCATTTCGTGAGATATCTGAAACGAATGTATGAAATTCACTGATGTTTGCATTTTTTCTCGTGGATATTTGGCGAGCATGTGCGAGTGATTCACATGGCTCGGTGGTGATTGCGATGATGACTCGAATTTTGTTGACGTTTTCCCCTTCCAAAAAAAATTATGTGGAGGAGGGATGCTATGAAGAAGTATAAGTAAGTAAAGCGCGTGTGTGATAATAATGTTGCTGGCTCATGGTTCACCCTAAAGGTCAGAAAAAAATGCAAGGAGACATCACACCAGTGAAATTGTGTGGAGGAGGGATGCTATGTAGAAGTATAAGTAAGTAAAGCGCGTGTGTGATAATAATGTTGCTGGCTCATGGTTCACCCTAAAGGTCAGAAAAAAATGCAAGGAGACATCACACCAGTGATGATGCGCGTCACTAAAAAAGATACTCGTTCCAGCTTCAGTCTTGAAATAAAATTATTGCCATTTGATTCGAGACAGTTCTAATGACAGATCTGTCATTGATTCGCTATATTATTGCGTGTGCACCAATATACTTTGTATGAGGAGATGTGTCAAAAACTCTTTTTGCAGATTGCAAAAGCGTACAACGCAGTTAGCTCCTTATCTTTTCCCCAAAATTTAAAAAATCCCTTATCAGTTTTCCGTATACACACGGTGGCTGCTAGATCACACTCACAGGGTGGAAATTTTAATTAGGTCCCCAATCCAAGTTTCCCAAAGGCAAATAAAATACTTAAACATTTCTCTGTGTAGTTAAGGCTTTATCAAAAAAATAATAATTTTTAATTGAGTCGCGCGGTCGGGATTGATAAGAATCATTGAAGAGGGAATATAATCTGGGTTAGGGGATTGAGAAATGGTGTTGAAAATAAAGTTGAAAGGTGACATGTGAAAAGATACCTAATGTTTCTGGCTCTGGGTGAAGTAAGTACATTAATGTCAAAAAAAATGTCGATGCATATATGTGGCATTCCTATCACGCTGCCGTAATTACTTTATTTTGATGTAGTGAGCTGAGCTTTTAAATAAATATGTATCGGGAAAGTAGAGCGACGTAGTTTCTCTTTGGATTTTTCCACGGAGCGTTCAAGTCAAATATGAAAATATACTCAGTCAGTCTTTAACGCTAATTACACCTTCAGAGGTTTGGAAATCGACGAGAGAATGAATGAATGAAAGAAATGAACTGTCTTAATTACTCTCGAAGACTGAGACTGGCCTGGCAGAAAAAAGAATGGGAGAGAAAGAGAGATGCACCCAGAGATACATATTAAATGAAGACAAAGCACATCCGGCGGCGTGGACTTGGCTCGGCACTCTACTTCTGGGACGGAAACAGACCTTGCCGAAACAGTGTTTCATTGTGTGATGCCTGCTTCTGCGAAATTATACTTGTGTTCTCACATCTTATTCTTGAGACCCCAGCTAATCTCTTGTCTTTTCATGGAATGCTTAAGTAAGCGTAACGAAAGGGAGAAAAAAACACTCCACTCAAGCTTTCAGATTATATTCGATTCGACCACAAAAGTCCATCGTTTTGGTCATTTGCACATAACGCAGAGGGAGAGAGAGTTAAGAAAAACCGCAATAATGTTCTGAGAATAAAAACAACAACAAGAACGGCCAGTCCAACACAATGTGCGAAGACATGGCCGTTGTGTTGTCGTAGTCATCTTGAGAGCGGTGGAAAAATATCAGAATTTATGGAGCAAGGAGCATCTGGCACTCTAGTCGCTTCCTTTTCTTTTTTCTCGCACACATTTTTGCTAAAAAAAGTAGGCAACCCCACGTTTAATTTCAATTAGGCCAGTAGTAAAAAACAATCTTGAAGGAATTGAAGAAATAAGTACTTTTCGTACTAGTTGCATGTTCCCCGCAACCCAGCTCTCTCTCGACTTTTAAAAGTTTTTAAATGGGAGACGCAACGAAGCAGTATAAAACTTATTAAATGCATGGNGCTCTCTCTCGACTTTTAAAAGTTTTTAAATGGGAGACGCAACGAAGCAGTATAAAACTTATTAAATGCATGGCACAACTCGGTACGATCCGCATCAGACAGGATGCAAAACGGACAAACTTAACTTAATCGTTTTTGCCTTCCTCGCTTGGTACAATTTCGAATTAGGAATGAGGTAAGAATAAGCGACAAATAGAAATAAACAAAGGCCTACACTTCATGATATTTTTTTCCTCTATCGAAGATTTGCAAATTCCCCGTTGATTTTTTGTATTGTTGGGAGTTCTTTGTGTTTTTGGAGTGAAATTAAGCGTGGACTCGCTCGTGGATTCTAAAAAATGCATTTTGCTGCCTAATTTTTCTGAAACAGTTGCAGAATCAAGGGAGAAACCTGATGGATTACGGATTTGTTGTTTGTCCATAGAGGAAAATGTGGCTCGTGTAGGTAGTTCTGGCTCGTAGTATGTTTTTTCCTTTGTTGCTTCAGAACTCTGTGCTTTGTGACGTGAGACACTGATGAATTTCATGCGATTTGCAAGGTTGTCCTCATAAAAATCTCTAGTAAATGCCTGCCCGTCTGGTTTCTTAATGCCCCGCTCCAAGTTTATGGCAATGGTAAGCTGTTTGTAGGACTACCATTACTGATGCCCGATGAACTCGCGGAATTTACTTGGTAGAGTTGAGCTTGAAAAGGAAAAATATGATAATTTCCAGAGAGCCCCAATTCTAGAGATGGAATTGCGCGGAATCATTTTAGCATCTCATTCCTGAAATTCCTTACACGGGTAGCTGTGCTCACGTTTCGCGCTTAGCATACTATATAAGTAGGGGAGCGTAACATTTCAAGGTAAAAAGATGATCGTGACGAGATTAGTTCCATGATATCATTTTGGAGTAGAAGGAATCCAGCGGAAAAATTAGCGATATTCGTTCACGGCCTAGCACCAGCCAACCCTAAACAGGAGTTAACGCCGTGTTATTATGAGATGAAGATTGGAAACCTAAAGAAGATTCTGTTGTTGTGTTGTGTTCGAAATCTTCCTCCTATCGACTCGTCCAAGCACGTTTTTCCAGACAGAAACTGCTTGCCTGACTACGTAACGTGGTTAGCGCGGACGGACGAGCAAAACATTCATAAGCAGTACTAGTCCTCTTAGGTAGTTATTGTTGTCGAAAAAAAATCAGAGATGCTGGCTTCGAACTTATCGCACATAAATGTCTAGCGTACAAGGTCACAAGATATGTTCTTGACTCGGGCCTATAGGAGAAGGATGCTTATGCTGAGGTAGAATCTTTTTTTAAAGTTAAAGCATGGATCGAGGATGTGTTGCAGCGTGCAGCGTCACTTGTCACGGGTTTCACAAATTTTCTTGAGTTGAGTTCTTGATTCGATTTTCCATCATTGTGACGAGGACGATCGCGAGATTAAAATTTGGGGAAGAGTACTAGCAGTCTATGATGCATATAGGTCACAGTCAAAAGCAATTTTTTATAGGACAAGTACACGGCCAACGGAATGAAGGATAATGGTTCTGTCGAGCAATTGGCAATTGCTGTGCGCAATTAAAGAAATCATCAAATGGTTTTCCTTATTCCCCCATAGCAACAAGCATCTGAAAAAAATGATCTCTCTAGTTTACTGCTCATTCATTAACCATTCAAATTATCGCGTTAATTATGTAACAATGAGACAAATGGATGGCGATAATGGCGAGCGTGAACGAACGGCTCAAGAAAGAAAAATTACCTGTGTCTGTCTGAAGGAAGCTGATATGATAATATGATGATGATGATGGTTCCACCACTCAAAAACACAAAGATAAAAAAAGGAAGACGATGATGATGAAGATTGGTGTTGTGTTTTGTGATGCGAAAAGCGAAAACACCATAAAGCAAAGTAAGCTCTGGGCATCTTCTACTAGTATCCGTGTGGAATGTGCAAACAGACGAAGGGGAAAACAAGCTCACCATTCAACCATTCCTTACCTACATTTTTTTTGGTAATCTCCTTACAGAAGCCATGTTTTACCTGACATTGCGTAATATCATTATGTATTTATGCAGCACTTCAACGAGAATCATTCTGCTAATCAAGAATGCACTGGTAATGGAACAAAAACACAGCAGCAAGTTTTCAGCCGCTCGAAGTAGCTTTTGGGGGAATGTGTGCCTCTGCATTACTTATGATTCCACACGGCATCAACCATCCATTCTGACTCACGGCAAGGCTAAGCAAGGCAAACAGCAGAAAATAAATACACATCTGAAAAAAAATCGTTGTATCCGTCCATTGTTAACACTTTAGCTTTCAGTAGTAGTACACCAGGCGAATAAATACTTTAAGCAGAATATTAAACGTCTTTGCTATTTTTTTTTTGTTTGCCAGACACAAAAAAAGTGAGCTCGGGATTGGATTATTATGGTTGCTGTATTTGGCTGAGGGAAACAAGAAAAGTGAAATGCCTACTAAATAGTAAAGATCCTCTGGTTAGTTGCAGCCGTACAAACGCGCGTGCATGCACGTTTTCTCGTGTACTTTTATGAGGCTTTAGCATGTGTGTGCAATATCCATTGTTAGGCGATGTGATGTTTGATGTTTAGATTGTCAAGTTATATATATTCTCCTCAATAAATCCCAAACGTGTATAATCAGACATTACGGCACAAGCCGAGCCAAGCCAGGTACTCTACTGATCTTGTTTTTTCGTTGGCGTTGAAAGGAAAATCATCAGCATAATAGTAATCCCCATCATCAAAATTTTGCTCATGATCCTGCGGCGACGGTTTTAGGATGAGACAAAGGAAAAGAATGAGCTGGTGTGAGAAGGTTATTTTTTGGGGAGACAATGTCGATTGTTGACAGTTCTCTTCGGAGTCACATGCCCCTTGCGACTGAGAGAGAAGAGGATTGTGTGTCATAGTACTGCTGCATTCCTTACGTCAAAAAACAGGGTTACGTGAATAGGTGAATAGGACTACAGTTGTTGAGTCATACATATGCATAAAGGTGTAATTTTTTATGCGACCAAGACCATAACAGCGATGGTGGTGACATTGCATGCGAAAAGCAGAGAGGAAAAAGGTGTAGGCATAATAAAAATGGGATGATGATGTGAGCCTTTGTGCGGGAATTGTATTTAGCACAAATTTTCTTTTGGAGAATGTTGTTAGCTTTGGGCTAGGCACTAGGCCAGAGGGACACAAGACAAGTGGAGAGATTGAGGCAGTTCTGTAATATGTGCTCGCGTGTGAAGGTTTCTTGTCAAATGTGTAGATAGGTATTTATTTACAGGGATAGGGATCTATACAGTACAGATTCAGCCAGCCAACAGCACCACCGCCGCAGTATTTTTTTTCTCCTTCTGAATGCGATGTGATGATGCTGCTGTAGAAGAAGAAGCGACAGAGTGCTTGGTATAAATGGCAGGATGGGTTAGATAAAGCTCCTCTAAAAAAGCGTCTGCAGTGGAAAAAGAATACTGGATTTTCTCTATAATTCATAGAAAATGGGAAACGACTTTGCAAAGTTATAGGGAAGACCCTGGCCTACATTTCGCGAAAAAAGTTTTTTCTGCTCTTGTTTGACTCTCTCTCTCTCTCAGCTTGATGCTGTGAGGCTGCGAGGAGAAGTGGGAAAAGGAACGAGTGAACGAGCTCGTCTGTGGATATGAATGGAAGGGAATATTTCGTTGGTCGGCTCACTCGCTCGCTCGCTCCTGCTGTCGGTCGATTTTGTTTCGCTTAGGCAATGCCGTAGAGGAAGAAAGGAACGGGAGAGGAGGAGGATGACGATGCGATGTGGAAATGCTAGGACCTAGGATACTCTCCTCCTGAAAAAATAGAGGAGATTGTACATAGTGGAGAAGGCGAGGCTCGGGGAAACGCTTGCTTCGACTCAAATTCATCCATGGAAAAAAGGGCTGAATGATGATGACGATGGTTGGTGATGGCGATGACGATGACGATCGTGATGTTTTTTGCCTCTCCATTCCATTCTAAGCTCGAAATGTACCATTGGAAGATGTTTTTCTTCTGGTGAAAGGGACTCCGTCTTCTCCCTTGTGTTGTTTTTGAAAGGAGAAAATGGAAAAACGTTTTTTTCAGAACTTCTTCTGCTAGGATCCCGGTTCCATTATCATCGTCGAAAATTGAAGTCCTTTCCAACTCCACAGAGAAGAAAAAAGTAGAGAAGTGGTGGTAATGGCAGCAGCCAGCTCCTGCTTCTCTATCCACACTCTCTCATTCAAATACGCTGGGCCTATTTATTTTGAGGAAAAAAATTGCAACTTTCACTTCCCCATCCATTCATGCATCCCCGATGAAGTTATAGAGTGGCATTACGAGTTTCGTGCTGATTCTTGATGATGACATGTCTCGCCAATTTGTCGACTTGTTGTTGTCTCTCTCTAAGAAACGGAGGGACATGGAGAAAAATACTACTCTTTAATACTTTCCCCCTCCAGCCACATCTTTATAAGCACGAGAAGAGATCTTGATGCTTTACTTTTATTGTTTCCCAATATTGATCTACGTAATGCTTATACCTTCCCCATACAAAGTCAAGGCAAGTGGGTGAGTAAGTAACTTCTTGCCCAGCAACTCCAAACAAACGAATCAAGATTGGATTTTCGGCTTAGTCACCCTCACACGCTCGCAATTTATAAATTGTGTGACGGAGATTTTTTATGGACTATACTTATCATCTACATTCAGCCAATCTCACTGCTAGAACTTTCCATCCGATTCGAGGTCAGCCAAAATACTTAGCGGGGAAGCAAGTCGTTTTCCAGAAATAGGTGGAAGCAAATGCATAAGCTGGGGACGTAAGTACTTATACATAAATATTTGTTTGTTTTTTTAAAAGTGCGTCTCACTCGCTCCCTCTCCGTTTCTTCCAAATCCAAAAACAATCGTCTCATAATTTGTATATATGGCAGTGTTGAGAATGCCAGGGGAAGATATTGAATTATGTAAATTGCTTTATCTATTCCCATATTCCCATTTATTATTTTAAAGTCGGAGGGGCATGATATTACCAAGCCGTATTATTGTCATCATTAGTATGTTTTCCCATCCAGTGGTAAATATAGTGTGGTTGGTAGTTGGTACATCATTGAAAGAAAAAAAAATCGATCGTGGTATCAAGTAACCCGAGAAAAAACATGTAAAAGCCACAGCGACAGATTTACGTAATCCTTGGGAAGAAGATGAGCGTCTCTAACATTGTTTTCTTCCCATATGAGAGGCAGATTTTTTCCCCTTTTTTCCCTCTAGAAGTGATTCATGCAGATAAATAAAGTCATGTTTGACATTTATTATTTTGCATCCTATTCCTCCGTTTAAACCCCACATCTCATTATCCACTCCACTCGATCCATCCATTTGGAATTTGGAGTTTGAGAACCGTCTTCTTCTCCGCATGGGACCGTCATGAGATGCTGATGACGAGGGCTAACTCATTCTAGCCTCACGGGACAGGAATTCAGAGATTCGGAGAAGTGGAGAGGTCGGATTCGATGAGATTCCTCTTTGATGAGAATGAGCTTGTTTACATTTTTGACTTTTACTGATTGACTCGGAAAGTGTTGCAATGAGGATGTGTAAATTTCGCTGCTGAGATAGAGAAAATAAATGGGTGGATTAAAAAAAATAAGGCGATCCCGATATAGAAAAGTGTTTGGCGCATGTAGTAATGTCTACCTATTCACTTGACTGAATCATTCCTTACCCGCCTGACTTTTTCCCGATTGTGGGATGACCTCATCTCATGGCATAGCTACGGTAGACATAAACACTCGGAGCAGTTGACAATTTTTCCTCTCTCATCGGTGACGCTTCAAATGTGAAAAATTCTTTCAACGCGCAAGTGGCAACTCAAACTAAGCACATTTGAATTAAATGATGCCGAAAACTGGCGGATTGAGAGGTGAGCAGTGTGTCGTGCTCGAAAAAGTCTATATCACTTCCTTATGCGAAAAAATTTATACTATTAGTTTGCAACTGTGTGGTGGAATTTCTTTTCCAAATTCAAGATACATATACATAAGTAAGTTCAGCTGCTAAGGACAAAGAATAAATAAAAGATTATTTACTCTCCTGGCTGCTGTACTAGGCTAATTTGGGGAAGATTAGGGAGCAGATGGGTCAATTTAAAGGGGGTCCATTGCATTGGATTGGTGACATGTTTACAAATCCGAGGAGTAAAATAATCATCCTAAATTAAAAGGATATGAATGTATTTATGTGTCTACTTATTTTTCCCCTATAAAGAGTCTGGTAATCTTGCCCTGTCAGTATTTTTATTGCGCAACCAACAATAATAACGTTTCGAGCGTGGTTTAAAGCAGTGAGTCTGCGTTTACGTTGATGATTTTGTTTTTTCATGGAATCTTCTACAAAGTCTACAGAGCGTAGAGATCTGATCTGATGCAAGACTTTCTTGTGACGCACTTCGCTCATTTCATTTCATTTCACTTCAGCACCGCATACAAACATACTATCTTGTTTCTGGTGACATTTCCCTGGTTCACTTGGCAAATGTGCTATATCGATATGGATGCTTGATTTGCACATTCCACAACACCATGTACAGAGAAGCTCGTGAAGGAAGAAAAACAAGGAGAAAATGTTGCTTTTCCTGCCACTACTACTATTGCGGACGCAAACTACTATTCCAGAGAAGTGCCAAAAGTTCAGAGATGTATCTCACTCGTCGGCTCATTTACTTTGCATACGACGACGACGACTTGGGACGACTCTGAACGATTTTTACATTCACTGTAATCCTCTCTCTCTAGGAGTCTGACTCTCTTTTTATTTTCTCGGGGAGATATAGTAAAGAAATGCTAATATAAATGTAGCCAAACATTCCTTCCCAGGTTTTATCCCGAGCTTTGTCGCAATTGTCGTTTGAACACGATTAAACAATATTATGCACTTTACCGAAATCTCGAAAGTGCTTTTTAAAATTGCTAGCAAAAAAATTCTAATGGATTGGGATGGGAATGAATGCAGATGGAGGAGAGAGCTTACCCTACATTTGCATGCTGATGCTTAAGGTCAAAAGAAATTTGCATGGTGTTTCTGTTTGGCGTGGCTCACCAGAAGTGGATGAAAGAGACTTTCAAAAAACTATTTTGGCCTTAGGGGAGAACCTCAAACGGGAAAACCGAAAACCAGGACTGTAGCTGTAGCAAATACCTCTCGAGCTTGCTTTTCATTTCGTCACATCACTTCACATTTTCTTTAGAGTTTTTTTATTTGGTTTGATTTGAATTTGACTGCGAAAAAAGTAAAACGGGAGCCAGAGGAATAATAAAAAAACAACAAGTAATAATGACTATCTTGATACGATATCATTACAATCTTCATTCTAAAGAAGTGCCGAACATGAATCGATGGTGAAGAATGAAAATTAAAAGCGGAGCAGCAGAGATCAAGTGTTCGGATAAGGGGAAATAATGGCGTTTGGGGGTTTTAGGTACACATGCATAACAACATTACACTTCACAAAAAAATAGTCATCAGGGTTGGTTGGTATATCGGAATGATTTATATTTTTTTGTGAGCGCCACACACTGATTGCTTACACATTGGTCGTCAATCCTTACATCCATGTACCATTTTCCCTCGTGCACAGCTGCATATTTACAAGTTCAAATCTGAAGTTTTAACAAGCTCAGCCAGCACCAAGTATTTAATTTTCTCTCCAATCAGAACATCCTTGATCGGGATCAGGCATCAAAACATAAAAAAACCCGTATGAATATCACCCAGCCAAATTAATCCCGATGGTTGTGTTGTAAGTGAATAAATAATACTGGTTTTCTAGAGCTAAGTGGAAAAAGAGCGAAAATAGTGGAGCGTGTGTGTACGGTGCTTTCTTTCCTTCTTCTGTCAACTTTTGACAGATGGAAAATTGGCAATTGGCTTGGCTGGCTAAGCCATAGTCTTGCTGCTATTATTATTACGCTGTGGTTTGGTTTCGTTTGGTCAATCTCTGTTTTCGCTCTTGAGATCGACGAATCGAGATTAGCTCACTCGACGCCTCTCTCTCTCTACCTATTTTAATCATTTTGAGTGATGATGATGATGACGATGACGATTGCAAGCTGCACTTGTCTATCTATCTGAAGATGTGCACGAAGCTCGAGGCACTTTTTACATATGGATTTATCGGTGAAGCTGTTGACGTCCTTTTAGTTTATGATTATGTCATGGGCGTAGGCTCAATTTGGCTAAAACCATTCTACAATATTTTTCCCTAATACTCTTTTATAGCTCACCTGCTCCGCTTCTGAAGGAGGGAAGAGGGAAAGAAGGTGAGGTTATTTCATAAGTGGAGAGCCGCAAAAAAAA
>JAHZNH010001356.1:0-10276 GCA_027744355.1 Tyrannoseira gladiata
CTCGAGCAATGGACGAGATCCACGACTACTCCGAGATTTACACGCCCAGCGGTGAGAAGCAAGACGGTCTTCCATTTGAACTTTCACAACCACCTCCACCGCCCATGCACAGGTGAGCAAAATCTTTGGAAAAAAAGTCATTATCTTAAGAGCAGAAAGAAAGAAAACCGGAAATGGATTGCTCGCCAAAGGAGTAAAAGAAAACCTTCCCTTGGCTCCTCGGTTTCTTTTGGTGTGGCTGCCTAAATATTTACCTTCTCAAGAATGTAATTTTACTCTTAATGCTGATTTGTTTAGCAATTAAAAAGTTGCTTGTACATTAGTAATACCATAGCAGAAATAAGTAATTCCACCTTGTTCACTCACCAACACCGCCACCACCGCCATTCCTTCCCTTCGTTTCTTTGTAAGGTTAAGGCTTTGATTAGAAATTACGACGTACTCCACACCACACCACCAGTTCCCACGTAAAAGCTGGATGGAAAGTACTACTACAGTAAAGGGATTTTTCCAGTCCCCATCTCCTCAGAAGAGGAACTCGGTTTTTTTCGGTAGTAATTAATGAATTGCTTTTTCGCAGGATTCTGTAGAAAAAATAAATGGGGAAAGTTTGTCTTCGTTATGTACTCCGGTGGTAATTAACCTTTGATGATTTATAGCTATAATCGAGGAAAGGTCGTTGCTTCACTTCGCTCCTCAGCATTTTCTGACCTTTTCAGCGGGGAGAAATCCAAACACGTGTTTAATAGCTTAATCCCCACTGCAATATTTCAGGGGAAGACACACGAAAGATTTGGGGGAACCAACCTCCACTAGAAAATGATACGGTGCGCTGGGTTTGAAAATGAAGGGAGGGCCATTTTTTAGGGGAAAGAAACAAATTTTTGTTTGGGGAACAGGCTTAGAAGGGACCATCTTTACTCCTAATTTTTGAAAGCATATGCTTCACTCGCAAAATCTAATTTTGTGCTGACAATGAGGAAGATATGGGCCCACTTGGCCGTGATCATGTCACTGGAAGTAGATTTTCCACTTCGTGTAGGGAGGTGCTGTTGAAGGTCCCTAGAACGGAATTTTTGTGATTTGGTAAAAGTTCTCACTCAAAATTGACACTGAAGTGTGAAGGTTACATAAATACCACGGCCATGCCTCTCCACGCGGAAAAAAAGTTTTATTAGTGATGGTATCTTCAACAATTTTTTTTGCAAAAATTCCTTTCCCGTGCTTAGCCTCTGGGTGTGAATCCCCTTGTTCCCTTTTCCTGGATACGAAGCTCCATTTTTCAAATCCAAACCAAAACCCAACTTTCACGATGGAAAAATAGTAACCTTGCCCGAAAAAAGTTGATCGAGATTGGAATTGTATTGGATTGAAGCCATTTCAAACACATATTTTCTGAATAATCTGGAAAAATCTAAACATTTGTATTGTGTTCGTGATAAACATTCACTCAAGTGCTGGAGAGTGGGCGTGGTAGTGTTATTTTCACATATTTGGGTATAAAAGCGCGTATGTTTAATGCGGCCATGCATTTTTAATTCACTCCTTGACTTGAGTGAATGACAACCAGAGAGTGATATTCCAAGTGCACCTTTCAAAATCCTCTGTGAGTAAATATTTTCCCCAATCCCAATCACTTTGGCGGACGTGGATGTGGGTGGTTCTGACTTGTGTGTGGTGCGATGCGGCAGCGGCGTTTCCTTTGAAATGGCAACTGAGTAAATTCCACGAATCACCGTCAAGTATCTATAGTTGACGCCGCATATCAGGTTGTATTATTGTGTTTACTCTATATAGGGTTCATAGTATTGTGATGCTCTCTCGTGGTATGGATTCCTTTTTTTATCAAGTTTAGGCATTGAGCACCCTTTGATAGTTCAAAGCTTTGAGGATGGAGCTTACGTCAAAGAGAAAGCTTCAATTTTCCCATTGTCAATCGCTCAAGATAAGGAAGGTGATGTGATAGGCTTCCTTTTTTTCTAAACATGCATTCATCGCAGGGTGTTGGTGTTGGTATGCATACGTACTGGAGTAAAAGCCAAAAATGTCATTTTGAAGTGAAGTGGGAAGTGAATGAAAAATTAAATGAGGTTTTTTACAGAAGAAAGGGTGATCCTATTGTCCTGCTCGACCAACTCGTTGAATACGGAGAGCTTTTTGAAAGGCGATCATATTTACCACACCTCCCAGCGAATTTTCATCCTATTGACGGGGAAAATCGAAGCAGTCAAATTCAAATCCTTTTTGCACACCCGAGAATATAAATAGAATGAAAGGGGGTATTTTTAGCTCCTGAATGATGCTTAGAGCACCTTAAAATAGAATTTCGGACCGTATATTGCATATATATAGCTTGAATCATGTGGCACGCACAAACATTTTTCCCGTGAATTTCGATCGATTAAAACCGGCGGAAAAGGGAATTGGCTAGCTCTGTAGCTCCTTTTTTGTTTCAGCATTTAAAAAAACACTTTGAAGCGTGCGTGATTGCAATTCATTTTCCATGTCTCATCCAGAATCTATACAGTGCGTAATCTCATCCATTGCGGGGAAAGATAAGAGCGGCGTTCTTATGCCACCCTACCTAAAGTTGGGTGAAAACACCAATGCTTTGTAGTTATGCAATAATTTCCCTCGGAAAAGTTTCGCCATTGTCGACTTGTAAAATGTGACAATTTTAATGCCCACGCGTATACCCGTCCTCTCCATTTTATGTGATGATGAACAATGATGAAAAGACAATAAAACATTGTCTTCGCTACAATTGCCTCTATTCATTCGCTGTCAGTGGCTTGTTTCTCTGTCCCGCGAGTCAGTTCCGTCTTTATTGTGTAATGTAATAAGATTGAAATAGATATGATATTATGGGGGAAATGCTGGAAGCAAAAGCCTATTATATTTCCGATGAGGAAGGAAGGACACGACTAAAAAATGGAGGATGGTGTACGGTGTCGTATTGCCTAGAATTGCGTTCCTCATAAAAAACTGACTGTTCCACTGACTGACAGCGACTATGACGGAGACTTTGACTTCTCATGCGACTCTAGATCCATAGAAGTTGATATTGTTCCTGCCAGAGCGTCATTCTCCTTTCCTGGGTATAGGTAGATGAATGGTGAAGGGAGAAAATTGAAAAGAACTCGCGGAGGACCTCCACAATGGATGTAATCATAATAATAGTAATGAGAAGTGAAATAAAAAACGGAGACACTTATCTCATTTTATTTTCTCGGCGAGCGAAAAAGATTCCCTGGAAAGGAAGCTCCAGTTTATATATATTTTCTGAGGAAAAGTTGAAAGGGAAAGGATGGATTCTTTGGACGTGTAAGCGAGCTTCAAGGCTGATTATATGCACTTATTGCACGCAGTTAGATTAGAGCGTGCACATTATTTTTTCCCGAGGAAGAATTTTACGTCTTAGAATAAGGCTCTCCTATTTCTGGGGAATGGCCATCCCTCCCGTGTGGAGATGAAGTCATCATGGGAGATAATGACCGTCATTATAATGCCTATTACAATGTGGAAATGGAGTCATTTTCTACCCACTTTCTCAAGTTACTGCGAGGAGGAGTAGAGAAGGGAGGAGGAGGATTTTATTTCTGCGGAGAAGGAACAAGTCTTTTATTCCAAAGCCAAACCAGAAAAAAAACCTTGTTTCCTACTCCTACATTATTACGGTGGAAGTTGGGGATGAGCATCATCATTGGTTTTTCCGGATGATCATGAACATGATGACGATGAAGATGATCATGATGACGATCATCTCGTATTACATTAAAAGAGTAAGAAAAATATATAGTTGGAACTATATATGGCTTCTTTGGCTATCGAATGGATTGGTCTGCTTCTTTGATGTCATGTCAATTTTACATGGGTCCAATTTGTAGAGAATTCATAAAGATCACTTGTTAAAGAGCGCACTGAATTGAAGGATGGAAAATGACGCCAATCGGTTACATTGGTGCAATAACTTGTTATTGCGACGCTTCAAAATTCCATAGTTTGGATGCGCTCGTGCTTGCTAAAGGCTACGAATGAATGGAAAATTGATTGAAATTACATATATTGCGGAAATAAGTAGCCACACTTTGTCAGCTTTAAACAAGAGTGATTTATCATGGCAATTGCAATCCATGTTATTTTTGTGAGTATCTGAATGTGAATAATTATGATCATGTTCCTTTTTGAATGGTAGGTTTCCATCCTGGGAATCCAGGATTTACGAGGTTGCTGCTGGAGGTCTGAAGCTGCCAACGAAGGAGAAAGCCTCGAGCGCCAATGAAATTGCCTCTGCTTCAGGCGCCCATCATCAATCATACAACTCGCTCGGCATTAATATCTCCATTCCTGTCTACACCACAGTGAAAGGGGTAAGTTGATTACAATTTGAACTTGTTTGAGTTGAATAATAGAGAAATTACAATGTATTGATTGACGAGTTCCGGATAAATGACGCATTTCATTGTGTATTGAGTGATGATTCAAATTTAAAGAGCAATCATATTCATATTCAATTTCAGCGAGCCAGTCAAATTCGATCCGCCCCATTCAGTGGGGACTCGTCCGACTCCTCTGATGGAGAAGAAATGGGCTCCGGCTCGGGGTCGGGCCCGCACCCGATGAGTTCGGGAGAAACGGATATCTCAAGCCCGGGCAAAAGTGCACCTTCTTCCATAGCCAATAGTCTTTCACCTCTTCACCGCTCTTCGTCTTCCCCTTCGAAAAGTTTACGTCGCGGTAAGTTCAAACTCAAAAGCTGTTGATTCAAATAATTGCATTTTGAATTAATTAAGTTAGAGTGTGGTGTCTAATTCGACATATTTTCCTCTTTTTCATTCTATCTCAAGAACCCTCGTTCGAGTCTGAAGTCTCAGACGACTACGCAATTCCACCAGATGCCTTCGCCAGTGAAACAAATAGCTTAGACATCGCCCTGTCTTCGGGTTGTCGGAACCTTGGGGCATCGGGTATTTCTGTGACTGGCAGCACATCCTCCGGTGGCTCCGGAGGAGCTATAGTAACCATCGCTGGTACATCTGGAGTTCATGTAGCTCTAGCTGGAGGAACAATTCCTCTGACGACGGTGCCAGCTGGTCCTTCAAGTTCTTCCTCCACTAATCCTGTTATCAACTCCGTGGAAAGCTCCCCTCGAAAGGAGTCATTGGAAAAGGCGGGATACTTGACGAAACTCGGAGGAAAACTGAAAACTTGGAGGAAGCGCTACTTCGTACTGAAGAACGGCACACTGACGTACTGGAAATCTCAGGTTGGCCATCTAGCTCCTTTCTTATTTTTCAGAGGGGTAAAAAAAACTCTGGTCGTAAAAACCAGAAGAAAGTTTTTTCTCGAGTGTGGTTCACTCCGTAGTAATCGTAATAATTGAGAAGGCATTGCGCGATGGAGTTAATGGAACATAACGGACCGAAAAAAATACATTTAGTTGAGGGGTGTAAAGGTTTTATTTTTATTTCGTCCCAGAGGAAATTCCTGAAAGTGTAAACATCATCAAAGGCATGTGTGGTCCAGGAGTTTTTCCAAGTTTTGTAATTTTTGTACGGAGCATTCCTGAATTTCCTCCCGTAAAAGTAAAAGTTTCCTCGAGGAAAATTTCCTCTCCCACCACTTTCTTAAATGTTATGATTTTGATCGTTAGTGTTTCCACTAGGGGCAATGTGAGAATACTGGGAATGAAATGATAATGAGCATCCTTTCTTTGTAGCCATTAATTCCACTTTAATAATTCATGTGCTGTTGTTTGTTTGTTGCGTACGCTCACCGTAGCAAGAGGCCAGTAGGCGTCCAGCAGGTCGGGAGATAGTTCTTGATGAGAACTGCCGGATCATTCGTGGAGAGGGGGCAGCCACGTTTGAGATAGCGACGGGGAAGAAGACTTATTACTTGACTGCGGACTCAACGGCAGCCGTGGATGAATGGGTTCGCGTTCTACAGGTACATTACCATTCTTTGAATGTTATCCTTGCACAAAAACCCTGTTATCTCGAACTTTCAGAAGAAATTCTGGCATTGTCATTCGACCAGAAATAAGGAGTGAGCAAGTAAGTAAGTACTTTAATCCCCTTTGTTTTTTTTCATCTGTTCCGCAGAATGTCGTTCGGAGAAACGCAACGAAATTGGTTTTGAGCATGGAAGACAGCAAGCCCACGCTCCAAGGGTGGCTGATCAAAGTGAAGAATGGGCACGCAAAAAGATGATTGACTGCGGACTCAACGGCAGCCGTGGATGAATGGGTTCGCGTTCTACAGGTACATTACCATTCTTTGAATGTTATCCTCGCACAAAAAACCATGCTATCTCCAACTTTCAGAAGAAATTCTGGCATTGTCATTCGACCAGAAATAAGTAGTGAACAAGTAAGTAAGTACTTTAATCCCCTTTGTTTTTTTTTCATCTATTCGGTAATTAAATAAGGAGAGGATTCACTTTCTCTACACAATGCAATGATCTCGCTCTGGCCTTGGCTCTTTTCTTAGTGGACTGGATTAATGAGTTCATCTCATGGCATAAGTAAAGTTAAAGTATTATATCAGAGATAAAAGGAAGCAGGAGCGAAAGTTCTAGGGTAGATGGTAAATACAATACCTAGATATTGTTATTAAACATACATGACTACTACACATGAGCTTTCCATTTTTCGCCAGTGGCGTCACACGACGTGGAAAATTCTCGGTAAAGTGAAAGTGCCTTGGCCTTCACGTCTGATTTTCCGTGACAAAGCGAGTTAAGCTCAAATGGATTTCCTTACGGGAGATTGGGTGGGACGGGGCAATGTGAGATACTAGAGTGAGCAATAAAAGCTTTGCCAAGATGTCCTTATCGATTTATAATTCTTTCATGATGCTCGCGGTGATGATTAGTGACGGTCGATGTGGGAAACTAATTGAAGTATCTGTCTATCTACCTTATCGGCTCGATCAAATGCTCACATCATCAAATAAGACTTTTAGTGGAGCAGTAGGACTAGTAAGGAGTCTCTTAAAGCCAGTGATTTGATTGCTCAATTTCTACATATATACTTCCAGCTCACTTCATTCAGCAAAGATTGCTCGGAAAGTGACTAGAAAGTTCCCCTTGATTACATCCCTCGATGACAAGACACCATCAAATAAGTTAATCTAATAAACAAACGGAGAGAGCACATTAGGGAAGAATGCTGATGTGATCATCATGATCACTCCCGATAGGGGAAGCAAGGAAGATGATGATCATGATGATAGTTATTATGTATCACAGGAGCAAAAGTGCTGACATTGCATTATAACAGCCTATAGACTCCTTGATTAGTGCGTGCTGTTAGTGCTGTAGTAACCGTGATTCAGTGAGAAAATGATCAGATGCTTGGTTCCTTAGATAAAAAGTTTTTACTTGGGGATGATGAAGATCACAATGAAAATATCATTAATGGAAGTGTACTATGCAGTAGATGAATGGAGACTGTTATCAAAAAGTTTGATACTAATCCTAATTGAGCGTTGAGCAAACAAGAGGGGGCAAGCGGGTCCATGCAATCTCTACTGATTTCCCGAAAATTTTTATAGAGATGAAAAGTATTTTAGTGAGTCTGGCTTGTTTGGCGTGTGGGGAGAAAATTATGGATGATGTTGATTTTGGGTGTAATTAATGGTTCCTTAATGTGATTTTTTTTCTAATGAATATTTACTACTATGATATACTCATACTTCATTACTAATTCTTACATAGGTTACGAGCGGGCAAATTAACATGAGGGATGCGAGAGTAGAAGATGTGGATCATGTATCTGATTCGGATACGGACGATAAAGACGAGTCGGGACCTGCGGGTCTCAACTCTGACGCCTTCACCATTGGAGTCTTTCCCAGCCACCAGAGCCCAATTTACCTGCATTTCTCCACGAAGCAGGAGAAAGTAAGTACATGCTTAGGACCAGGAGAAAGAAAAAACTCTTAATGATTGGGGAGCATAGAAGGAGGAAGAGATTTATAATTATAATTACTTTTTTCCTCCCAGGATGCGTGGTTATACCACCTCACCGTCGTGTCGGGCAAGGGACCAAGCGCTGGAACACAGTTTGAACAACTTGTTCATAAACTCATGGAGGTGGACGGGGATCCAAGTGAGTAGTGCTTCTATTGCCATTCTCATTTATTTTATTTTTTTCCTCTCTCGGAGATGATTTATGACCAGCCATTCTTCCCATTCTCCTAGTAGTGTACGTGCTTGTGCCCTCTCCTAAATATTAATTAGTTTTTTTGTGTGCCAATATAATGCCCTAAACCAACGAACCAACGACGTTTCTCACTCGTTCACTTTCTCCAACTTTCGATCGATTTTCTTCTTTTGGTTTCGCCATCCAATTTATTTCCCTCCTTGTGATCACCTCGCTTGATCATTATCATTATGTCATAATTTATTTTTCAGATTGCAAAATTTATTTTATTTTTCCTCCCTCGGAGATGATTTATGACCAGCCATTCTTCCCATTCTCCTGTAGTGTACGTGCTTGTGCCCTCTCCTAAATATTAATTAGTTTTTTTCTGTGTGCCAATATAATGCCCTAAACCAACGAAGTCTCTCGCTCGTTCACTTTCTCCAACTTTCGATCGATTTTCTTCTTTTGGTTTCGCCATCCAATTTATTTCCCTCCTTGTGATCACCTCGCTTGATCATTATCATGATGTCATAATTTATTTTTCAGATTGCAACTTATGGAAGAACCCCCTCCTGCTGCATAGTAAGGAGAGCATCACCTCCCCTTTGACGTCGTTGTCCTCGGAAGCTCTTCAGAATGAAGCTGTGAAATTATTCAAGGTAAGTAACGAGGAATTTCTTAATGGGCCTGGCACCAGAATGCTACTTAATTGCTGAAATGAGTTTTAATGTTGCCTCTATTACTTCACTCGTATGAGATATAATTTTTTTTCTTTCCCCTTCTTCAGTCGTGCCAGTTGTTCATGTCGGTGCCTTTGGATTCATCAGGGATAGATTATCACGTGGTCCTTGCTCAGAACGCACTCCAATTATGCCTCGATTAACCAGGAGCTGCAGGCGGAGCTGATTTGCGCACTTGTCAAGCAGACCAGTAGGGTTCTCACTTTCAAAAACTCGGCGCACGTAACCAGAACCTTCACGAAGATCAAGCATTCACGGGTAAGTCATCTGAATTCTCCGCGGAGGGTATAAAATTCTGGAAGCTTTCACATTCTGGAGTCAATTTGTGTAGCTCTGGAAGGACATTTTTTCCTCAGTGTGAAAAAAATTATCTCTCATACAGACCAGTAGGGTTCTCACTTTCAAAAACTCGGCGCACGTAACCAGAACCTTCACGAAGATAAAGCATTCACGGGTAAGTCATCTGAATTCTCCGCGGAGGGTATAAAAATTCTGGATGCTTTCACATTCTGGAGTCAATTTGTGTAGCTCTGGAAGGATATTTTTTCCTCTCTGTAAAGAAATTGTGTAATTTATCTTTGTTAACTAAATCCCCCTTAGCACTTCCTCCTGAATGCGACCCAATCCCTGTTTTTGTGCGACTCATCGAGTAATCATCACGGGAAATTGCACAACAATCAATCTAGTCAACACCAACATCAGCAGTCCTCATCACAGCCCTCATCATTGACAAATCGGTCTCATCAGTCTAATAATCACCACGGGACTATGCCAACCAACTCCTCCGCCTCCAACTCAAAATCCAACAGTCCCAGCCGTGTAGCTGCGGGGTGGTAGTAGTAGTGGGGGAAGTGGAGGGAGCTCGAGTAAAACATCACCAGCAAAGTCAAATAGCAACAGTAAATCCAAGGGTTCATCCTCTGTCCCATCATCTCCTCTTTTATCCCACGGTCACGGAATGCACTATCATCACTCACTCACGTCCGAGGGCAAGTCCGGCGTGAGGAGCTTTGTCTTCGTCCAGGGATGGCAACTCCTCTCCCTCGCCGTTTCACTTTTCCTCCCGAAAAACAATAAGCTCCTCTGGTACTTGAAGCAGCATCTCACCAGGAATGTCGACACAAAGTGAGTCTCGCCTTTTAGTACTTGTCTCATATCACCCCTAATAAATTCTGATGTGGTGGTGACATGTCGCATATGGCCCAAGCTAGAGGGTCTTGCTTATCAACATCACAGTATTGTTATTATTATCATCGTGATTGATGAAAACTTCCACTTTTTCAATTTCCAGGAGTGAGTGCGGCAAATACGCGGCTTATTGCCAGCGATCTGTTGAAAGGACATTGGCTAATGGACCAAGGCTCTTTAAGCCATCGAGGATGGAGGT
>JAHZNH010001357.1:0-10645 GCA_027744355.1 Tyrannoseira gladiata
TTTAGTCTAGTGGATTCAGATTGAAGAAAGCGATAACCTACAAGTTCTTATCACATGAAGTAATATCATCTTCCTAAGGTCTAAAGAGTTACATATTTTCAAAACTTTTAGCTGCTGCCAGTCTATTATTAAAACCTTTCAAAGATTGTTGCGATGATTAGATTTTTTTGTTCGCTGCAAGCTGGAGAAAGCAAAAATATATATCTTCTTCCATGCTTCATGCCGGTTCCCAAGAATTGATTGATCATCTTGAAAGCTGTATGTTGCGAAGAAGCAATTTAGTAACGGATTGCGGTGCAGCAAAACATCGCATCGGCAGCCCAATTTTCTGAGTGAATAGCAGCAGTAGTAGTAGTGAGTAGCGCTCCGAGCCAGAAGATTCACCGGTGTTAATTTCCGGTAAGAAATGAAAGTATTAGACAGATACTGGGTGCATGAAAATTCAAACCAGTACCTGACATAATACTCACACCTCAAACGGATCCTCATTTGTACTTAAACGTCCCCAATAGGCTCCAATCACTGAAATATGCTTGCTTCTTTTTTCCATCCTCCACAAAAGCGTTGAAAAAATTTATTTGTTGTAGATGTAATCCAACCACATGCAAATATATGTATGTTCGTTTTCCAAAAGCTCGTGCAAAGAAAAAAATGTTCACTTTCCCCCTGAATACTCTTAACCTTAATACGTAGGGTAGCAGCAGTAAACTTAAATTGACTTAAACAAATAAATTCCGCTAAACTAGCGCTAACCAATTTCACGGGATTCCCAATAAGTATGTTTTTGTTCAAAAATTCATAAACTTTCCAGTGAAGCCCGAGAGAATTTTCTCCTGGAAAATTGAATATTTTCCTTTCTATTTTCCCGCTTCCGACACAAAAACGTGCAAAAATAAATGCTGACCCCAGGAAAGAGCTTTTTTGTGACAAAAATCTAGCGACAAGATAGTTTAAATTATTTCTGAACTTTGTTGAGAAGAGGTAGTGGTAGTAGAGTAGTAGTAGTAGAAGTAGTGGTAGTACTAGAGCGGCAGGAGTAGTAGTTTTAGTAGTGGTTAAACAAAGTAGACTTGCATTAGGCGTGAACCGAATCTCATAAGGACTCGGAGAACTCTACACCGATCAGACACCACCAAAGTGGACTGAAAGGATGCGACCGTCTCTGAGTTACCAAATGAGATTAGTCCAAGCAACCAACATTTTTTTTCATTCTTTCAGATAAAATGGGCAGTGTAGTAGAGTCGTCGAGTGTGAAGTTCAAAAAAGAGAGAGTCCCTAAGTATTCTGCAGAGTATTTGTATTGCGTTGTGTAAGGTAAATAAGGTTATAATCAACCTGAAAATGTTCGGATTCAGATCCAATCATGTTATCAAACATGGGCTTTTTTCGCTTGTCGCAACTTTTGTCATTGAAATTGCAAATCACTCACTCCACTTGTTCCCCATGCGAGAGAATCATGATGATGGCAAAAGGTGGTGGTGGTGGTGATGATGATGATAATGATGACTCGGTGAGATGGATGATGTAAGGAAAGAAAAATGTGGAAAAAAGTGCTCTTAATGTTACTCATGGAGAGAGGTTATATATTTATATGCTTACGTCTGTTCTCGATAATAAAAAACGGATCTAACGAACGAGTAGAAAAAAGAAGAGCTGGATAGTCGCGTCATTTGATATAAACCTCCTCCGCCATATTTTACGGCTGGAAATTGCAGACACGTTATCTCTGCGCCTTCAATTCAATATGAGATAACTGGGTATGAATTACAATAAAAAATGTGTGTGTATTGAATTACCCTCTTTGCAGGACCAAAAACCTTCAGCTCATCTGACTAGGATTCATGGTAAGGTGGATAGAAATAAAGAGTCACAGCAGATGCTGCGTACTTCACAAACGATTTGAAAAAAAAAGAGTTGTAGTGCTTCCGTTTCCCGTCCCTCACGCTTTCTTCCTACTACTCCTAGAGAAGAGAAGAGAGAGTCCTGCTAATTACCGTTTGCATGAGTGCCTAGTCTGGCATCCCAAAAAGAGAACTTCCTGTCTATTTTTCTATCCTTGACTTTATTGCTCTCCACGAAAATAGCTTGAGCCTAAACCACTAACTCGACGGAAACTTTTAAAATCAAATAAATGTGACCACAGCAGTAGATGTATTTACTTTACTATATGAAATCACCCCTCTCTAAAAATCCTCACGATTCCCAAAAATTGGACTGGGGATCCTTTCAAACCCGCTGTCAAAAATCAACTGACTCCGCAACTTGCAAATGAGTTCAAGCTATAAAGTTAAATTTTCTCGGTTCACTTCCCCGGGACGGAAATTTTTTGGCCGGGGAAAAGGACGGGACATGAAGAAGTGACGACATGACATACAAGAAAGATTTTTTTGCTGGGCACCCAACTCACAATCGAATAGAAGGAGAGAGGTATGGGTATGATATTATTATTATTGATATCAATTCCCCCTTTCGAATTCTCGTTCCGTCCTTCCCCATTTTAAACACAGTTCACGTACTGTTTAGTTGTCACAAAAGTCGCCGCTATGCAAGCAAGCAAGAAGGAATGAGGGCTTTATACGAAGACGATCGCAACTCCCTGTATTGGTAACTTTGTATTTTGCGGAAAATTTACAAAACAATAGAGCACTAATCAACGAGTCCACAGGCTTGGCGAAAGTCAATAATATTGCTACTACTGAGGGCTGGAGTTTAGGTAATGTTTCTGCCTGTTCGGAAAAGTGCAACATCGTCCATAATCGTTCCCCGTCATCATCATTGTATTTAAGAACCTCAAGGAAGACAAGACAGTTGGTTCTCTGTATGTATCATCATGGAACTTTTCCATGCATGGCGCTATTGAAACCGTTGCGTACATGCACGATTCCTATTGTCTATTTCGTGGTAACCATATATCCTACGAATGTATAGCACGAGCCCGGCTTAAAATCATCGAATCATAAAGTCACACGATGTCACACGAGTAAAACAACTACAGCACAACCTTTACGGAAAGTGAACTCTCGAACCCTGACTTTAACGGTAAATAACAGGAGGGATGAATAATAATAATGCTACATCGCCCAAAACTAAATGCCAACACTCATCGGGGATGAAATCGGGATTAAAGTTAGTTATGCTGACAAGACATGGTGCATATGGAATGCGGAGGTGGTGGTGTTGGCGGCGACGGTGGTTGTGGGATAGTCATGTGAACGAAAAGTGCTTCTTCAGGAAGATAACACAGGAAGCATTATTGTTCCATTGCGAAGAAGCCATAAAAATTTCCCCAATAAATGACGTCCAGCCAGTATAAAAATTGCATTATGTGTGTGTATACATATATATCACCTCAAGAGAGACAGTCGAACGAAATGGGGAGTATTGAGCCATGTCCATGACGCTTACCAAACGGAGGCTAGTCAAGTTAAGGATACATGGCAGCATTCTTTATGGAAAGCATCACAAAAAATGAGGATTTATGCCCTCCAGAGAAACTCCAGAAATATGAAAGTTCAATTTTTCTAGCAGAGCCCCAGCCTTAGCTACGCATAATAAATAATTCCGAGTCATAATTGTAGATTAGTTTACTTTAGGAGTTTCCGTGTCTGTTTCCACATGCGTAGAAATACTTATGTGCGATGACGATGGAAAATAATATAGCTCAAGAGCTTAACCAAAACCAATACTATTTGCCCCTTTTTTACGTGTGTGATTGACGAAACTCTCGTTTAAAAAAGGCAAGAGATAGGGATAAAGAGAGAGAGAGAGAGCTATGAAATGAACAATATTTGCTCATAATAAAAAATCCTGCACTGTACACTAAAGTATCCGGTTGAACTGGGATAAATGTGAGGATATTTTGAGGTCCCAGAAAGGTAAAATCTATCATTGGTAGAATAGGTTCGTGTCTGTAAGACTCCCCAGGATAAAAAAGACAACCCCGCCGGCAACCCATGCCAGATAATAACGCTATTCACACTAATCACACCATACCACAAACTCCATGAAAATACACTTTACACTTAGGCTTAAAAATTTAATAACTCGTCTCTAACGATCGCGATTGTGCTTCATATTCACACATGAAATAAAGATTACATCCAGCTAACTCAACACAGTCAAGTTAGTCATATCAAGCTTTGCGAAAATTAAAAATATAAATTGTACTTTGAACCCTTAATAAATTCCTTCGTGCTGTTCTACTGTTACAATCCAACTGAACTAGTAACTCGTGAACTCCAGCTCGACTCGAGTACACAACCACATGCATACATGCTTTTTTATCCGCGCATGATTCATTCCTGACGTTACCGATGTTGGCTCCAATTTCTCAGAAATATGAAGCTCTACGAAGAAAACTAACTCCAGAATCCTGATGATGAGGATGTCCTCCCTTAAAAACTCAATTATATGTAAGTGAATTTGCACACAAGCCCATCATGCTCGAACTCTCATTTCAACGACCTGTCTAATATTACGATAGAAAAATATTGTGTACCTACTTTTTCCCATTTCAACAATGAAGCAAAGAGAATATTGGAGGTGTTTGGAGTGAGATTTCGTTTAAAAAGTACATATCCACAAAAATTTATATTTACAAAGAGCACCAGTCAACTACCAGTCGTGTTTTTGTATTAAGAGCAGAAGCACATTTTAAAGCACTTCAGTAACTATTAGGCTTACTACAATTCATTGTAGTTTTTGCATTGTGTAGAAAAATGAACAATGACTATACTTCCCATGCACACTTTTTTTTATCCCATCATGTAGCAATATTTATGGAATTACATACCTATAAAAGCATCATCAATTATATTCCCTCTCTCTCTCTTTCCGCGCCTTTCCAGCATTTCTCAAGCTCTTGACACCTTTACTCAACTAACTTTGCCAATGTGATGCGATATCTCTTTGGAAAAGGGGAAATGCCACCAACAAACCGAACCAAACCAAACCATGCATTTTTTTCCTTCGCATTCGTGCAGCTAGCAAAAATATAAAGATACCTTAATGAAAAACCCATTCATTTCGGATGCTACATTATGCAGTCAAACCATACGTTACGTTGCACGCAAGCCATGAGCTGGCTGACTGGACGGATGGATGCATGCAACTAACTCTCTTCATTCCACTCATCCCAAAATCCGAAAACTCCAAATTTTTAAACAAACTTTTTAAGTTTCGAGAGAGAGAGAGACTGAATGGAAGTAGTATGTGTATGTACGTAATTGCAGAGCCTTAGTAGTGGTGTGGTGTGTGCGTGTGTGTGGCTCTTCGGGACACAATAATGATGATACCTGGCTGGCTTCGCTTGATTATCACTACCACTTGACGGTTCCAACTACTATTTCGCTCCCCTAATAAAAAGCCTAAACGAGCAACTGGAGAAAAAGTGGGGACATGTATCATGCATAAATAAAAACATCTCTCTTCTCTTGTCTCCTTCCCCGCAAAGACCAGACAATTTTTTTCTTCTCTTCTACCACTCATGAAGGCAAAAAACCCAGACTTTGATATCATATGCGAAAGAGCTGAAGAGAATTCCCTGTACAAAGGCAGAAACTAGAGAGAAGGGTTTGTGAGGGCAACCTTCCCTCCTTGATGGTGGCAGTTAATGGTTGCATGCTACGTGCTTAATGAGTTTAAGACTAAGCTTATCCACCCCCCAAAGTATCGGTACATTATGGAGAAGGAGACCTCTCGATTTTTCACACTTTGCGATACTCCATTCAAATGAGCCGTAGTTGGAGGGGCCTTTTTTCAAGTTTCGCAAACATCCCGCTTGAGAAAAACGCCCGAATGCTTCGATGACAAGTTTACATAAAAAGCTCTTCGCAGCCGACAGACAGTCGTATTTACTTTACCATTTTGTTTCACCGCTTTCCATTCCTCCAAGAGCCACTTCAACATTTTCATGACAAGCCATCAACAATTCATGGACTATGCGATCGATTAATATCGTTTTTATTATTATATTAAATATCGAGTTTTTATCCTCCTACCAAATTGGAAATATCTGAGGAGGGGGGCTCCTAAACTGAGACCATTAAAAACACTCCAGCAAAATGTGAACGATATGCCTATGTATATTTTGTTCTTCGCAGGGATGATGATGACATCAACGACGACGATGTCGACTACACTCTTGTTGAAAAGTTACGCTCTCTACCCCAGCTAAAATTATTATTCTCCCCCCATTTCATTACCTATTTTTCTTGGAATAAATACGCATACAGGTTTCGCATTAATACTGCAATGAAAAGGCTGTAATTTTGACATAATAACATATAATCAACAATTCATGGACTATGCGATCGATTAATATCGTTTTTATTATTATATTAAATATCGAGTTTTTATCCTCCTACCAAATTGGAAATATCTGAGGAGGGGGCTCCTAAACTGAGACCATTAAAAACACTCACGCAAAATGTGAACGATATACCTATGTATATTTTGTTCTTCGCAGGGATTATGATGACAACGACGACGACGATGTCGACTACACTCTTGTTGAAAAGTTATGCTCTCTACCCCAGCTAAAATTATTATTGTCCCCCCATTTCATTACCTATTTTTCTTGGAATAAATACGCATACAGGTTTCGCATTAATACTGCAATGAAAAGGCTGTAATTTTGACATAATAACATATTCATACCGAAAAAGGATATAATACTTTATGCTATCAGAGCAAGAGAAAATTAAAGTTGTGCCTTACTTCCTCCGCGGAAAATAATAATATCTGACAGAAGTCATGCCTCCCTTCCATCCTAAATTATTCAAGATGATATTCCATGATTGAAAACAGTTTGAGTAAATAGCAACTTTCGTATTCCACGCTGCATTATATAGGTAGGTAGGAAAGAACGCTGAGGAAGAAATGGGAACCAAAAAACACAGCCCAATATTCTGGGAATCCCACTAATTTTATTATTGTACTGTAGAGAAACGAGGGAAATACCATGAACGGGTTAGTTTAACTAATGTACCGTTAGGATAAGAGCAAATAGTAGGTAGAAACTCCTCGCTGGTGAAATTCCATTCCAATAATTCCAAGCGATTTTAAAACGACCCACTTTAAATAAAATCACTTGGCTTTGCCTTTACGATGTCGATTATTATCTTATTTTGAAACCTCTGATACATTTTCAATCGATCAAATTCGATCGAAATTATTAAAACCTCTATACTCTCATGTATATATATATATATCACTATCAGAACTAATACAGTTTTCACTCAATTTAAAAAAAAAATCATACAGCACTAGTTGACAATTTGACATTTCCACATTAAAATTATACAATATATCGAAACTGTCTACAGCCATGTAATAAATGGCCAATGAATAAAAATAATTTCAACAATAAATCATAAAGAATAATATAGAAATCTTGCTTAAAACTCTAATAAATTTTTACTCAGCAAAGTAGAGAGGCATCGGCAGCACAGTAGATTTTGCTTTTTTGATCCTAAATTTTAAAAACCGGCGATGTCTTACAGGTGTGTGCGGTATCGCAAATAATAATAATAAGAGTATAAAATGTGAGAGAATTCGCGGCGAACTTAAAAGGACAGAGTTGGAAGAAGTAGAAGTAGTGGCATCACTCTGACAATCGTGTTTTAAATTCTTTGCTTTGGTTTGATGTGTGTGTAGATCGTCTGGCCAGTATCAGTCGGTAACTTGGGAGTTTTTATAGGCAAATAGACCAGACCCATTTTTCAGAGTTTTTTTGTTGGAAGCCTATTGCCAGTGTGTCTGTGTACATCCCAAATTACCAACTGATATTTGACACCCGATCACATGCATATATTTTTCTGGGGGTAAATAAAGTTATCGAACGTTCGCTTAAACCAATAACTCGCTCAATAAAGGAAAGCCATTCGCATTGTCCTGGCACTGGCGGCGGCAGCAGCATCAATAAATAATAAAAATATAAATCAAACGCAAGAGATGTGGAGTATACTAATAACGCACTAGAAGTAGTAATTTACCGACTAAATACTTTACTCACACTTAGTCTAGAAATAAAAATGAGTTATAATGAAAAGTACATGTACAACTTTACATTGGCTAAGTTCATTTTGCTCAACCAAAAAAATATTCCGTTTTAAAGAATCAATCATGTGCGAAGTAAGTATTTGTAAGAACGAAGCTAACTGTTTTTGTGTTGTAGAATGAAAAGCAAAACGATATACATACAATTATAGTCTATTCTTTTACAACCCCTGTATTGATTTACAGCCTGTCTTAGTTTGGGCTGAAATCAATGATTCCTCCTAAACTCGAATATCAGTATTATCTAAAATACTAAAATAGTATTAGTACGCCCATGTCGAATCTTCGTAAAATTGAAAATCAACTTAATTTGATTAGAGCAGACATTTGGGAAATACTAACTCTAAATCTCCTCCTCAAACTCAAACCTTTTTACATTCTATACAATCTAGTCTTCTATTCGAATCAGCATAATAGGATTAATTTATTTTTACCTGTGTGTCTTCCTGGGAGAGTTTAAATCGAATAAGATATGGAAAATTACTGAGTTCCTCATTTTAAATTTGACTTTTCCACACTGATAAGTAAATAATAAGATTGGAAATGATACTCCCATATTATGATTACTTCCCATATATTAAAATTAAGTATTCAGTGAAGAAACCTAAACACTCCCCCAGCCCAAGCGAAAACCGGGAAGATGTCATTAAAATGGTTTAGTGCTAGGGAAAATGTATTTCTTATGTGATTATAAAGTAAACATAATGATGATGATGGACAAAAAATTCCTCCCGAAAATGAGAAATGAAATAGGCTTACCTTGAATCTTTAATTGCGTGATCAGGCGGCTCTTATCTTCTATCTGTAAATTAAGCTGTTGTGCTGCTTCCAAGCCGGAGCGGGCCTTCAGGAGCAGATCCTTCTCGATTTCGAGCTCTCTCCGTAACTGTTGATTCGTCATATCAAGCGCTCTCATCTCTTGTTGCATGTTCCGGCGCACTTCCAAAATCTCCACTATCTTTTTCTAAAAACCATTATTAAATATAGCAATATTATGATGACTATGTAGGGAAAAAATCTGCATGCATTTCAATAGAAATCCATTAGCGAATCCTCCAACAAGTAATTCATATATCGGATCGTATTTTTACCTTTTTGGAATTGCTCCAAGACAAAATGAAGGTTTTGGAGTTGGGTGCCCAACTTTTGGATTTGATCTTCCAGGGAGGAATTCGCAGCCCTTGCAAAGTCCCTTTCCGCAGTGAGACGAACAATTTCGTCCCGTACGTCTTCATTTTTATCACTATAAATGAATTAAATATTAACATGAAAGTGGCTCATACTCCTAATTATTAAAACAAAGGGCTGGAAGGGGCTCGTATTTGTATCAACTATATGAACACACTCATCCAAAATAATATTAGCAAAGTGACTGCTCACAAAGCGAACAGTTCAGTCATATAGTCCTTTCAAGAACAGGGAAGAGTTGGAAGAGAAACTCGAGCAATTTCATGCATTCATAGTATTAATGCAAACACACCGTATTGTTTCCTGGATTTTGGAGGAGCGACAGTCAGCCAACCACAAAATTCTCTACCGAGTCAACAAATACTTTTGACTTCTCCTTTTCATCACTTTATCAAGCAAATAAAAGATAATGGCAGACCTCTTGAGCCGGTTGGTTGGTTAGCTCGATCGGAATTGACAGTTTTTTTTGTTTTTGCCCTACCATCCACTTTAGGAATATAATATCATTCGTCAGCACCAGAATAAAAAAATAGGCACTTTCCCATTTTCCCCTGAGCCAGACCAAACCACGAAAATTTCAGCATTTCGTTTGGCAAACACATATGTATGCATATCTATTTGGTTAAAAAATGTGTTTGGGTGGTTGTTTATCATTATAAAACTATAATGCTCCTATTCCTCCGCTCACCTCGGTCGCATTCGATTCCTCCACATCTGGACTTCGAGGAACTCAGCAATTGAGAAAAGCATTACAGGGAGGAGGAACCGCTCGTCCCAAAGTGGAAAATGCTGCTGACATACATATATGGAGGAGCCGAGGTACGTAATTCTTTGAATTGTTGTGTCTTTTTTCGCTTTTCAATTATTCATCGATGGCCAGCCCTTATAATGTAGCGAGAAAAGGGGAAAAGTAAATACACTCTGACTCTTCTCGCTTTTCATGGGAAGCGAGGCAGAGAAAGAGAAAAAAATTGTTTTCCCCTTTTCCACTCCATAAACCCTTTCCCCGGTAAGAGAGATATCTGGGTAAGTGCATATTATAAACCGTCATCATCATCGTCATTATTATTACGGAGAAAGGTAGCTTATGCCCATTTATATAGCAGCTTTTCATCGAAATTACGCTCTCAACTATCTCCTCAAAAAGTCCGAATAAATACTACTGCTCCACTTGAGCAAAGCCTCGCCAAACAGTACAGCGCACAAGCTTTAGCTTGCACAATACTTATTTGATAAATGACTGCCTCCCAAAAGATCAATTCAAATTATAAATTCAGAAGCACAACCACCTCCTCCTCCTAGGTCGAGCCCATGAATCAATCAATATTCATAAATGCTAGACGAAGAAGACCCGAAATAGACAAAAAAATATTAACCATATAATATGACTTTGTGCCTG
>JAHZNH010001358.1:0-10748 GCA_027744355.1 Tyrannoseira gladiata
AACATATTCATGCGTATAAAAGAACAAGGGACAATTGTAATATTATTCTCGACGGGGGAGCATAGCCATTATACCATTTAAATGTCCATAAGTAACACGAACACGCTTCTGTAAAAAAAATAGTCAAGATTGGCCTGAAGTCTCACAGATTTGTTTTTTTGGTCTGAACCTGCCACCCTTCAGTCTCCCTCACTTTGATCCATATTTAGGCATTTCCACTCAATGGTCCCATGTACTCGCCTCACTCACTCACTCACTCATTCAGTAAGTACAGCAATTAATTTGTCACATTTGACGATGATAATGTAATTAACCGATCTGCGAAAATGGCACAAGTTCACAAGCTTACCAATTCCATTTCTTTTGTTTTTCTAAGGTATTCTGAGGATGACATTGCGAATCGCGACTCTTAATTTGCCATCATGATAATTGCAATACGATGAACAAGATGGCAATCTGGGAGTCCTGTGGTCCTGCACGATTCTCCCTGAGCTTGAAATCCATATCTGTGAGAACTCCTTTATCCAGATTAAGTAAATGAGTTTTTTATTCAGTTAATGAATAATTAAGCAATTCCTCGCATTTGGTTTCCATTTTTTCAGTGATAAGCTTGATGAATGAATTAAGAACTCTGGTAATTCCAGAAATTACTCAAGCTGGGTTGTCTTTGGTCTCGTGGGGACAACAAGGAAATCCAAAGGAGTCCTGACTGACGTTACGCTACGCCTCGCTATACTTAACGTTGACAAGACAACGACAACAAGATTGGCCAGCTCCCATCCCATATTGCGAATTAAGGGCCTATAACACCACACTTTATGATAAGGTATTCATGATGAGATAACTCATCTCGTGAAATTTCAGGGGCGCCAACAATTAGGTACCCATCTTCATCTCCCATTAACTATGGTGATGCAAACCAATAAAATTGGAGGTGTTATCTGCTCCACCGCACGTAACTCGTCGATCGTGGCAGTGGTAAAACAAAACAAACAAAAATTATTCTCGAAGGGTCATCCTCTTCTCGCCTTATGCAAAATAGATACTCATGTGGCTTACCGTTACCGGCTCTTCTCTCATGTGCCTCCAATGGAGGAGTCCTCCGGTACCTTTCTGGCTCCTTATATAAGGGCTCTCACCACCCTCGGGTCCTTAGTCCTTATTGTGTTGTGCTTCAAGAAGAGACAACAACTCTTTCAGTTGGAGTTCCCATCTCCCGAGCAAAATCACAAGTTCCGACCCCATCTTAGACATTCTCGAGACCCAGTTGATTTCCTTCCGTTCAGTCAAAATGAAATCCGTGAGTACCCACCGGAATATTCCAGAAAGTCCCAAGAATATTGTGCAAATTCTCCTAAACTTTGTGCAAAATCTATTCAATCATACATAATTAGGTAATCGCTCTCCTGGCCTTTGCTGCCTGTGCCCAGGCCGGTCTCCTCAGAGCCCCAGTTCCGCTGTTGTTGCTCCTACAGTAGTTAAGCATGTAAGATTAGACCTGATCCTCCCCCTAAATATTTTGAAAAATTCCCCATTGGTTTTGGTAGGTTGGAAAATTGAAAGAAAAATTTTTAATTCTCAGGTTGCCCCCATCTACGCCGTCCAGGCTCCAATTCTCGCCAAGCCAGTTGTAAGGGAAACAACAAGTCTCAGTCTTACCGTTACTATGAAGATTAGTTAAAATTGAAGGAATATCTCAGTGATCTTTTGTACCCTCCAGGTATATTCCGCCCCCGCAGTGAAGGTTGTACACACCGCGCCAGCAGTGAAGGTGGTCCAGGCACCAGTCAAGGTTGTCCACGCTCCAGCTCCAGTCGTGAAAACGGTAAGATATAAAATCCCTCGCCACAAAAACCTGGAGAAATGATACGAAGATAAGATGCCGTTTGCTTAGTGCTAATTCATATCTCATAATTGTATCTAATTGTACTTCTCAGATTGCTTTCGGAGCTCCAGCCGTTGATTATCATCATCATGGTCATCACGCTCATTCCCACGGGCACTACGATCATCATTTCTTCTAAAGTAGTTGAAATCTGTACCAAAGAACCTCCAGTATTTATTTCAATTTAATAATTAGCGAAATTCAATGCCCATTATGAATTCCGGAGTTGAAGCATCAGTCTTTTAAAATATCTGCTCAACTATTTACATGATGCTTCACTCCAGCCGTTGATTATCATCATCATGGTCATCACGCTCATTCCCACGGGCACTACGATCATCATTTCTTCTAAAGTAGTAGAAATCTGTACCAAAGAACCTCCAGTATTTATTTCACTTTAATAATTCGCGAAATTCAATGCCCATTATGAATTCCGGAGTTGAAGCATCAGTCTTTTAAAATATCTGCTCAACTATTTACATGATGCTTCATTTTTCCTCATTTTCTTCAACGGAACAAAGACAATAAATCAGTTCACTTTCCAAATCAATCATGGAAGTACCTACTTAACCTGGTCGTGCATTTTATTTGGGTCTCACACGCGTTTGCATAAATATTTTGCACTAAAAATCAGAGCTAAAATTCATGTTTTCACTTAAATATTAATGTTGCCTTACCCTTTCTAAAATTGCGAAATATGGCTGCTGGCAAGCTAAAAATAGTTCAAGAAGTACTCCAGAATCACGTTCTGTCTGCATTTGGTATCGATCGAGATGTCCAGTCAATGCGGCTATTTCTATAGAACGATTTCCTCATTGCCCCACAGTGACTGGAAGAAATTTGGTGATTAATCTAATCTAACTCACCTGCACTTAAGTAAATCATGATGGTGCAGTTGCTCCAATCACTTATTTTATGACTGGTGAGATTTGAAAATGATTGATCACCTCACCACTCACATTAATCCTCGATTTGAAATGCTGCTGCTCAAACCTTCTTATCTCCATGACAACCAACTCTTTTTTTCGATGTGCTCAATCTGAGTCTGTCCACACGTGTTCATGCAACCTGGGCAACTGCTATGACATTGACCATGGCAGCCCTGCTAAAATGATGTAGATGCAAAATGATCTTGCTGATTAAGTTTGCAGTAGGTCTTCCGCTTCCCGCTGCATCACTTTGATCTGGTGTAAATAGATACATACCACCTGCAAAATTTCTTCCAGGTGTATGGAGGCAATTCAAATTGAATTCTGTCAAGTCCGAAAAATGATCCGTCAGCAACTTCTGGGAGAAGTGCGATGGGGCGGAAATTTTACAGATCATGCCCAATCATGAGGATTCAATTCGGACAAGACAACTTCGTTGATACGTTGACTCCTTTGAATTGTCTAGACTGTGGGATTTCTGTTGTCTTCAGTCTGATGCTTTTGGAGAATTAAGGAATAAGTACGTGGCAATATTGAATGATCATGGGAATGCTTTTGCGTAATTTATATTTAAAATGAAATATTTATTCGTTGCATAGAGTTAGCATAAACTAAAAAAATTTCTTGAAGGTTCAAGATTTTCGTGGTAAACTTTGCTCAAATTCTTAACAGTTCATGCACCTATTTATCAAGCGATAAGATTTTCCCCATGTTGCAAAAAATTATAGCTGTCCAAACTGAAGTACTCAGTTACTACCTAATAAAAATGAGTAAAGCTTACAATTTTCACAATTTCGATTTTTTCTTATCATAGGAAGAGTCAAAAGTATCATTAAGGAAAATCAAAGGATGAGGTGGCATCAAACCCGACAGTAAAATTCGAATGATCTCATGAGGAATTTTCGGGAAATTGAGACTCCAGAATGTTTTCGTGTCTAAATCTTCTTGTTTCGTTTCCGGCGCCTCCGTTGAACTCGGGAGTGGGAGCTTTGTGGTTGTTTTTGCCGTTGTTCCTTTTTCTGTGGTTGAAGCCAAAGTAGTAGTACTGCTCGATACTGTTACCGTTGTTGAAGGAGGGAGCGTTGTGGTTATAATAGTTTCCGGTTTTTCTGTACTGGTTGTGGTAGGAACTGGCGTTGTAATTCCAGTTAAATTTCTTCGTGGAATGCCTGGGAACGCGGGAAACCCAGGAAGTGGAAAAGGATTCAGTGGAGGTAATGAAGGATTTTCGGTTGGGCGCGGTGAGGACGTATTAAAACTATGAGAAGGTGTTGATAAGTTTTGCGGGGAGTACGAAGAAAATGATGGGGACGAAGTTGTTGACTCCATTGGCATTGGAGACGATGTAGAAGAGATTGGTGGATCCGCAGGTGGAGTGGAATCGTTGGAACTCGGGATATACGGGAGCGAGATGACCGCATTGTTTGGCTGAAAATCAGAAAAGTTTCCGGTTGTCCCAGGCAACTTCGTCAAATGCGTCATGATCATCAAGGGGATCAAAGGAAGGAGGAGGGGAAGCACGGCAAGTATAAATGGAAGGGGGAACAGAAGAGGTCCCAGCGCCTGAAACAGTTTGTGGAAAAGTAGGGGTCGTTTCTTATTCTGGCTGTAATCTTCCAAACTATAATTCCAACCAAAGTCATCTTGTCCTTGAGGAGGAAATGGCTCGAACCTCACTGGTTGCCCGTAACCATGTGTTGGGTAAGTTGATATAAAACTTGATTGCTCCCCAAACTCGTTATTATTGTTGGTAGTTACTGAAGGATTTGGATTTCCTGGTGGGGAATAAAAAACTGGTTGCACGTTGCCCCAACCACCACCTTCGTTAGGAACTGTTTCATTTGGCTCGCCATTCCCTGGCGGAGGAGGAGGTGAGGAGGAAGTTCCTTCAGTGAAATCTGGTTCCTCAAACACGTACCAATGATACTGCACCAAGTTGGAGTCGATTGGTGGCGTCTTCAACGGTTTCTTCAGAAATTAAAATAAACGAATAATTTTCATCGAACCAATTTTTAATTGTTAAAACTGCAATGATGTTTCGATTATTACCTTCTTATTCGATTGCTCCTCCATCACCCCAGTGGACAAAGCAAACTCCTCATTGGGCAAATTACTTCCTCCAAATCCCTTGACTTTCCGTTTTGAAAATATTCGTTCCCTAACTCTGTGCATTTCTCGAGCTATCTTTTTGAAACTTTTTATGAAAGGACGCTATCTCGACAAGGACGAGATGAAAATGAGACGAAATTCGGGGTGCCTTTGTAATACCTTTATATAAACCCTCTCAAAATTTTTTGTTAGTTCCTGTACCTACGATGAGGATGTAGAATTTGTATGTAATTACAGTAGCCTCTGAAGATATTTAATGCTCAGTTCAGATGAAGTTTTATGGATGTGAGAATTGCGGCTAAAATTAGCAGTACCGTTTTCCTACGGGCCTAGACTTCAGGTCGAGTGAAGAAAAATCATGAAGTTTACTTGCTCAAGTCAAGGACAAATAAACCTAGATTCGGTGAATCACAAAAAGCGAGCAAAAAACGGCATCGGTAGGAGAGCTTCTATGTATTTGTAGAATTTTTCTTCTTTCTGCTGGTGAATAAGAGACGGGTAATTATAGAGTCATCAAAAGTTTTTACAAAGTGCTTTATTACATACAGCTCCAAAAATAGCAAAAAGCTGACATTCATTTCGTCGATGATCCATCTGCGTCGGAATGGTATGTAGTTTGTGAGTTTGTCTCAAATTAGCGTACATTTCTCCCAGGAATAAATATCAAGACTTTTACAAAATGGGTCAATCCGGAGGCAAGTCTACGGCTACTCTTTGCAAATGATACTAAATAGTCGTATGTATGTATCGCATATTATGCTACATATCTTGCCGATTCCAGTGGTTCTTCCGGGTTCGTCCACCGACTAAAATGTCTCACAAAAATTCACAAACTCCCCAGCGTACGCTTATTTTTAGAATGCTCATGAAGACTTAATCATTACAAATGTTTTGTTAGGTTTATTTGTGATTTCTAATTTGCCAGAGTGTTTTTAATCACTAGTCACTTTAAATATCAACTCGTTTTCATTTACTAATGCCATATTTAATTATGAGGTAGGTGATGAGTTTAAAAATTGCGAAATTAGAAAACTCTCCGAGTCGCTCAGCTTGATTGGATTTGTGTTTGCCACTGCCACGTGTAAATCCCATAAGTAATCAGTAGTCCGAGGTACTTTTTAAAATTAATTTAATGACATAAAAAACATAAGTGAATTCCTTTCTGGGTACATTATGAGTCCTTTTAAGGTCCAAGCTTACCGTTGCCATTAACCCGTAGGTGATTGTAAATACCCCGCAGGACACACCAACTGGCTCAGTCTCCACCTCAGTGGCTAAAATGCTCAGCTTTGTGAAGTCTAAATGGGTGATGTCCTCGTTCAGCTTCCTCGTAAATATCCATTTCTTCACGGATGATTTAATCTACCAGATAGATCCGAATCATGAATTTTAATGAAGCTCAATTACTACCAAATTATCTTGATGCTATTTAACTATGGTACTTACTCTTCGGTGAATTTCACTCGCGCNTAATCTACCAGATAGATCCGAATCATGAATTTTAATGAAGCTCAATTACTACCAAATTATCTTGATGCTATTTAACTATAGTACGATAGTACTTACTCTTCGGTGAATTTCACTCGCGCTGATGTAGTTTACACCACCGCATGGAAAACGAAGTAGATTGCCTTCGTGACTCGCTCCGTGTTCACTCGAACCGTGCGGAGAATGGTGGGGGTTCCTGATTTTAAAGTCTCATAAATCAACTGGTACTTTTACAACCTCTAACGTTAAATACTTTCGTACTTAATCGCTCAATTTCCCCCTCTAAATTTGAAAGACGATGAGGACTCACCAATGTAATAAATCAAGCTACCAACATTATGAACAAAATATAATTCGCTGCAGAATCCATTTAGCAGGTCGAAAAGCTCTCGAATATCCCGAAACATTTCCAGCAACTATAAAAAGACATTCACATATTTTTCATGACAGTGGCTTGATACTAACAGAAATAATTATTCAATTGACAATTATTTTATTTTGGGGATTAAGTATTTTAGCTCTCCCACCTTCTTGGGCGATGAAACCGTTTCAAATATTCCTCTGAAAGTCGGTCGTGAATTCCAGCGCGGTAAAAACTGTTGATCCAACGAATAATTCGAAGAACGAGTTCATTCGCTGGAATGCAAAGAATATCACTTGAAATAGGGGCTTGAGAATATCCCTTAAAGAGGAGGCCACTGCCCCTCCCGAAACGGGATAAAACACGAGCCGAAAAGAGAGTTCCAATAAGTCAAATTCGAAGAACGAGTTCATTCGCTGGAATGCAAAGAATATCACTTGAAATAGGGGCTTGAGAATATCCCTTAAAGAGGAGGCCACTGTCCCTCCCGAAACGAGGTAAAACACGAGCCGAAAAGAGAGTTCCAATAAGTCCTGCGTAAAGCCCGAGAGAAATCCCGCAAACAGGTTGGATGCGCAGATGAAAATCGTGATGCATTTATGCTTCTTCATAATATAAAAGTAATGATTTTCGGTTAGGTTCAGTTGTTCATAGAATTGATCACAAGTGGGAACTAATAATTAGCGATCATAAAGTTGTCTGACAAACTAACATGATAATAGAAGTAATTTGGTAACCATGATTGGCGTTTAACCCAAGCGTACTCCAGTTGGTGCCTCTGCAGCCTATTCAGGAACGCTTCCATCTTTTCTCTTCGTAGCCATAAGTAACAGCAAGTAATGGTGAAATTGACCGAGTCAAAAATCGCATCCACTAGGAACATGATTCCCGATGCGTCCACGATCTTATTCTTGATGTAGTACATTTTGAGAAGGAAGGGCATCAAACTCAATAGTTGTAGAATGCAGCAAATAATCTGACACCGGAGTAAACAGCGATGAATACAGTCATTTTCAGAGATAAAGTTTACGGTTGGATTCGAATTTTTATTAAAATTGAAGCTCCCTTACCAAACCGATAAGTTTCCTTTGCTTCAAAATAATGATGGTTCCGCCTTCTGAAAGCTTTTGGAACTGGATTTTGAATGGTGTTAAGAACGCAAAGGAGAAAAGTTGGATGTAAACACCAAAGAACGAACTAGATGATGGGATTCGTGGTGGGGGAAAATGCATTGTTGGGGCGAGCTTAGAATTTTGGGAAACTTTTTTATGCAGTAAAAATGGATTCATTCTAAAACTATGAGGGAATAAGAGCTGATCTGATGTACATTGCATTCAGGTTATTTAGGCCCGAATTAGATGGCATTGAAAATACATAGTTTTAGCAGAATTATGCAGTAGATATGGTTCATTACTAGCGGAGAGAATCCAATTTAGTAGAATTTTATTTATCTTCTCAAAATGTTCTCCATTCGAATCCATTTTTGGCGACTACAAATTATAGCAGGCATCAATCATCTTCAAACCCAACCTCGCCCAACAGTCCCAATATGGCGACCCACGCGAACTTCCACGAGTTCTCCACACGCCAATTGATTTTTAATTTAGGCAATTTCATATTTTTAAGTTATGCTTCTCTTATTTTGTTTTTCCACGAGGACACTCTTACCTAAATCTAATTAGTGTTAGGTACCGGTACCATTGCATTATCTAAATTAACGGACGTAATCAGAGTCAATAAATAGGATCGAGACAAAAATATCATAAAAAACCATATCACCATATCGCAAAAATTATTAACTCAGGTCAATTCTAACATTACGATTCCCTGAAAATGACAACAATTTCTTCGGTTGATAATTAAATACCAAACCCATTATAATTTTATTTACTCACAAATTGAACGCTTATAAGTACCCAGGTGTTTCGGAACTCATGGATATTTCCTAATTATCTTGCCACTCTCCAACTCGCCAAACCGTTGTCAAAAATAATATTTTACGTAGCACTTAAACTGATTAAAAACTTAAAATACACTTTACGTAAAACGAAAAACAAAAATTAATTACATTAAGTACACCACATACGTATCTATTCTGAGAAAATGGATATGACACACAACTGTTGTTGTCAAATCAATCTTGCGGAATGTACCTAAATAAGTACTTGTGGTTCTTTAAAATATGTCTCAAGGGGTCCAGCGGTGCCAGGATAACTTCATCCCCTTTGGTTGGACTGCATCTGACCAGTTATGATCCCATAAGTGACGAGCATGCCAAGATACTATGTTGAGGTCATATCACACAAATAAATACAAAAGTTATTAGTTTCTACGGAGTTTTTAATGCTTGAGTTTTAAGACCAGTCTCCATCTTACCGAAGCCATAACGCCATAGGTGATTGTGAAGAGGATGCATGAGATGCCCACAGGATCATTTTCAATTTCCGTTGCAAGAATGTTCAGCTTTATGAGCTCCTCTTGAGTCGCATCATGCTTCAGCTTCTGTTTGTAGATCCACTTCTTAACGCTGGATTTTATCTATGTAAAATATATTGTAGACCTGTGAGGATGCGGATCTAACATTTCGTAATGAACATTTAATTTTTAGTAAAATTCAAAAGTATTCATGTATTTTCTCGTACTCTCCGATGAATTTCGCACGACCCAAGGTACACCGCGCAATGGAATGCTATGTAAACGAGCTTGTACAATTTCTCCGTTACATTCGTAATCCTCAAGAGGACAGCTGGAGTGCCTGTGAAATCATTATTCATTATATTTTCGAGCATTACGTAAGCGCACCACCAGCTTAGGCCCCATAATGAAATCAATTTTCCCATTCGGAACACTTATTATGCAAGTTACCAATATAATACAGCAAAACTGCCGCTGCGTGCACCAGATACAAGCCTCCGAACGTGCCATTAAATAATTCAAACGTTTCTCGGAGAGTTTCGAATTTTTCCAGGAGCTGCAACATCACAAAATCTCACTTTACCCTGAAAGCAAAAATTACCTTTATTCACAAATTATGATATTAGTTTCTACCGCGATTGTCGACGTTGTCTCTGATAGTTCCTTTTGAAACTGCTGGGAATGGATGAGCATCGACATGACTGCAGAAATTAGAATCAGCTCGAAGATGGAATTGTATTGATGGATAAGAATCCCCATGACGTAGAGAGCGTGCCAAACAAGTTTCTCGACATAGAAATTGCAAGGAAGTGATGAGAAAACGGGACTCAGGAGTTCCCTTGTGGATAGATCAGGACGACCAGAAATGAAGGAGGCTGTCAAAATTAGTGCGCAGAGTATACTGAGGCCGAAGTATGGACTCTGAAAAAAAATCATTGCAATGCTGATTTGTTTAACAAGTATCAAAATTAATCAATTCAAATGAAATTTTAATGACTTGTGCATTAATAGTTTCTGGATGAACTTCTAATTGCAAAACCTGCCGGTGCTGATACCAAATGCTCAAGGCCATTGTTGTTAGGGTGACTGTGTTTCTATTAGTCTTTCAGGACCCAAAGAATTATGGAAGTACTTATGTAAGAACATGCTTTTTGCCATAGCATAATGCACTAACTGGTTTTAACGGACATGAGGACCTTCTGTATTAAAAAAGTTTTCCCGTTGTACGCCACTCATACAGAATAATTTTTATTCCATTTTCGATTTCAATTAATTCCAAACGAAAAATTCAAGAGCAGAATTTCCTTATTGATGCTGTTAAATGTAATTTGGTTCTAGGGTAGTTTTTTCTAGATTTAAAGACAATTTCAACTACAAAGACTAGAATTGTTAGAATCACTCCTCCGACAAGTACAAAAAACACGACTGCGATGTTCCCATTCATATCGGAGGGCCTATGTTGTCCGATTCCCAGAAGCTTGGGAGTGCGTTCAGCAGATACCTCATCAACCGAGTGGATAATTTTCGGAAGATAATTTACAATGAATTTTTCTATCCATTC
>JAHZNH010001359.1:0-13146 GCA_027744355.1 Tyrannoseira gladiata
ACTGGCAACAGATTTATTTAACCTTCATTTTATTGTGGGGGAATGTAATTTTTGAAAAAATATTTATCAGACATGCGAGCGTATCTATGGAATATGGATGGATAACACCAATGAATTATTGTGAGTTGTGGTGTGGTTGGCGGTATTATGGAATATTTATAATTTATTTTGAGGGTGGATTTGTAATAATGAATTCATCCACCGAATGGACGAATTGACCTGCTTCGAAAATTGGGGTTTATCTGATCCAATGATGGACCTGTACTTGTTCCAATGTGGCTTCTGGTGGGCAGATAAAAAATCGCTGAGAATGAATCACTCCTTTTATTAGGATATTCATGTAGGGATGTTTCCACAATAAAAAGAAATTAGGGCAGTTGAACCATTTGTTAGTGGCAAAAGTCGTGTTTACTTTTAAGGGAATAATTTTTTCCGATTCTTGGGCTGATATTATTTCCCATCCAAAGTTTATTCCATTTCCATTGTCAATTAAGTGGATACTTCCACTTTCGATGGTGGAAATGTTGTTGCTCGGAGCATGGAGCATGAGAGCATGCATGTATATTGGATGGATTGGAATTAAACATGCTCGTGCTCTACTGCCCTTCCAGACTCTAGCTGGCTGGCTGGACTCCTTTTTTTCACATTATTATTTTTTTCCGCAAAAAGGCCGAATGACGTAGTGATGGATTTGGCACGCAACTACTAAAGTTACTTACTGGCGAATGGCGAATCAAAGGCAATAGGACAGTGTGGAATTTATTCTACATTTGTGATGTTTACTCTCGGCTGATAGGAATCTTCTAGGCAGCAGGTAAAATGTAGCTAATCATTTTCTGGTGAAGTGAATGCAATATCATGCTCTATGAATTTAGCATAAAAATATCCAGTAGTCTTCCATTATCTGCGTAGATATCAAACCTCTCCTGAAGGTTGAGCTTGGCATTGGCAACGACATCAAGTCAGTAAATAACACTGAAAAGCGTGGGCTGGGGGCTTGCTACTGCTGCGGACAAAAAACTGCTGCTTGGATGGAATTGTTTTGATGTTTCTGCCTTAGCGCCATTGCGAGTATTTTTTAGGAAGAGGTTAGGTGCTCCTCGTGGGTAAACAAAAAACGAGGAAAATGATAAAATGAAACCGCTTGAATTCGCAATGATCGCGATCCAAAATGATATGTATCTACAGCGCAAAAGTTTTGTTCGACGTAAATGCCTCAAAAAGGAGGTAGTCTCTGCACACTCCGCCAGTTTAAGTGTAAACATAAAACTGAAGTTAATTGCAGGTAATGAAACCGCCATAATAAGCCCTGCTTCTGGTTCATGTGGCGAAAAAAAACCAGCAACAATTATATTTAGTGCAGAATACTTACGAACGAGCTGCTCTTTAAAAAAATTAAATTGCATGTAGAACTAAAAGTTTTGTGTGTAAGATAAATACTGAGCGATGCTAGTTTTTTTTCCTGTGAGGAGGAGGAAGGAAAAAAAATGAAGGAAGATAGACTGGTGCCAATATGCTGTGGGATGGATGATGAGCCCCTGTCTCACTCTCAGATTCGGTGTCGAAACCCATGTTCCATTACTTTCCTTGTTGATTATGAGAAGCATTTTTTTAAACGAAAATAACCTTTTGTGAATTGCTTACTTTGTGCTTAAAGATTTCATTTTTTAAAGAGTGAGCACCGCACAACTCAACATTTTTTTAAGGCTTAAAGGAAGGACTTGGGGTTACCCAAAATCACGTTTACAAGTATTCATTATGGGGTTTAAAAAACTCCAGTCAAGAAGGACTTTACTTTAGTACGTTGCATTGATATTATTGAGATTGAGAAAAGGTTTTTTTTTGCTTCTCGTTTTATGACCAAAAAGAGAGAAATAGATGCCATGAACGCAGTCCAATTGAGACAACCGGAGGAATTTCTCGCTTTGTCAGTGAGTGAGGGAGAGATGGGGAATTCTCCAGTGCGAGAAAAGGGTCTCTGTCGCCGACTGATGCCCTATTAATTGTACGTTATTTTATAGCTGATATCCCTTACTGGAGTTTGAAAAATGCCCTTTGAAAAAAAAAATCGTGATCGTGGAATGCGGTGGGAACATGTCGTTTCACCACTTCATGGATCATCTTCCTTCACATGGATTAGGATTAGTTAAGCTGTAATAAAAATTTTGGATATATTTTTCTCAAAAATATTTTTTCCTCTTTCGTAGTAGGCTCTCATCTTTATCACTCCGGCTCGATAATACGCCCCAACTTTGAAGAGTTTTTGACTTGGGATTTACAAAATCACTGTAAGCACTAGACCGAAGTGATAAGCATTTCTGTTTAATTTGAAATTAATTACTACTTTAGAAATCCATAAGTGAATTACATACCCTCTTGATCAATACGGGGATGGATGGATGATGTTGTACTTGTTACGTGCTATGCCCCCATGACCATGTCTAATGAATCTATTATTCAAGGAATGGAAATATTTTGAATTTGAACAAAGGCGCAGCTCGCATCGGATCATGTAGTATTGGAGTGGAACGTTTCATTCGACTCGAGTTGAGTCCCACTTTGTTCCAGAAAAACTTTTTTTCTACAAAAAAAAAATTCTCCGTTTTTTTGTCGGCATCCCTAATTCAGTCCCTCACAAAACTTAATGGAGATACTATGAAGAAGTGCAGTGTGACTGTGAGCAGGGATCTATGAGGTTGTTCAATTCTCAAGAAAATATTCAGGGCAGAGGGGTAGAGATGAGAGAGCTCAACCTTCGTTTTCCCATTTCTGACGGCTCCTTTTCTGTTTCCATTTTTTGCTGACTTGTTTGTCAGAAATGTAGGACTCCCATGGGTCAATAGGAAAAGTTTGCCTTACATTTAAGGCCTCAGCTCCCCTTTGTTTTGGCAGGGTCGGTTGGTCCCCTACTTTGAACTCCCTGGTTAATGTTTCTGTGTTTCACTCAACTGGAAACAAGAAGAAAAGGGAATTATGTATTTACCTGCTTGCATGCAGTTCATTCCATAATTTGTCCTTATTCCAACAACTCCAACCAAAAATGTTTACTTTTCCATGAGGACTTTGCCACTTCAAGGCGGTGCGTTTACTTACTCTAATACAGTTGTTAGTTGTTACAGATTTCATTAGGAGGTACGGTACAAATTTTCTTCTTATACATATATTCTGCCTGCTCATTCACCACGACTCCTGCTCCTCGTCAATGCATATGCAATGCAGCATCAGTTTCCTAATCTAATTTGGATTGTAGTGTGGTCATTTAATGTCACTGTGAAGGGAGATAAAGACAGTATTTATCACCGTGTTAAAGGAAGAAGTTCAAGCCCTCTTGATCCTGATCTGTTGAGGTACGTGCAGGAGTCCTCAGAGAGGATATGTTGGGGTGAACAGTAGTTATTTTGTTGGCTCACATGCGGGACGTGGAATGATGGATGGGCCATATATCTGAAAGTGGCAAGTTGTGAAAACTTGGTAATAAATGGATACCTCCGTACTCCGCTGAGATGATGAGATGAGATCTGAGTGTGTTGTGTTGTCTTTTTTGTTGTTGTTCTGTTCAGCTATTGGGAATAAAATGTGAGGAACTACGTGTCATGAATCGAATTAATGGTTCAAGGATTAGCATGAGCTAAGCCAAGCCACATAGTAGTAATATTTACGTAGTAGTGCAGTTATGTGCATAAGTGAGTGAGTGCAAAACAAAAAAACGTCAAGCGAAATTCTCCTAATGGGAACGTGTGTGCTTTAGTTAAGTACAAATTTGTTCTGTCTTGTCTTCACTGGTATCGTTCCATTACATCATGATGATGGTGATATGATCATCATGATTAAGTTCTTTTTTTGAGGAGGAAGGCCCACATATAGAAAAACAAGACAAGGTGACGCTGCGCTGCTATAGACACAGCTAGTGCGCGCCTTTGCCCTGATTTCTTTGCGTGGAATTACCATGGGAGTTGCGGAGACCTTTCGCGAATGTGAATCCGTTAAGCCGTCAACGCTTTTGCTGTTTACTTAATTAGTGTCGGTCCTGCCAAAAAAAGTATCGCAGCGATATACTCTCGCATGTAGCTCACAACCTAGAAAAAAATATCATGTAGTTCAAGAGAAGACAAATGAATGGATGAATATGCATAACTATGTTTTTGCTAACTGCGCTGCGAACGAGGGAGTGATTGTTTTTATTCGAGCCGATGAGTGACTGACTGACTGACTGAGGGGGTTCATAGTAAGTAGTAGTAGTAGTGCCTTACTATACATAGCTCAGTGCCAGCACAGATCGAGTGAGAATGTGTTTTTATCGAGATGAATGTGGATGTCACCTTCTATTGAGTCACAACCCCTTTTTGATGAGGTGCCCATATAGCTTATCGCACACTTCTCAGGAGAGATCATCAATTCTTAATGTGGCGATCAGTTCGTTCGTAAATGAGTTTTCAGTTTGGTTTAGTAAAGGACAACAGAAAATGCAAAAAATTGGAGTGGACTCGTCATTGACTATTCGCTCACCGATGTGGCCTTCAAGATGTGGATGCAACGAACTCTACTAACATTGAGAAGGGGCCTTGTAGAGGTAGATTCCTTCAGACATGAACACAGACATTATTGGTGCATATTATCGTTGCTAATGTCTTTACATTAGAAGTAGCACCTCCACAATAATTGCTTATGATTTCATCGCTCAGAAATGTGGAGTGAGCATATGTGGATAGATTTGCGTAAACTTTAAGATGTGCATTTATGAACTGCATTTTGTTTGTGCATCATCATATACCAATTGCAATGAAATGTACCTTCATGTATTCTTGCATAAGAATTGTTAATTATTCTGTTTTTTAGATGTTGTGGAATCTCTTTGATAAATTTTCCAATTCTGTTCTATTAATTACAGTTGGACTCCCTATCGATCGGAAATAGCACGTACTGAGTGGACGAAAAAAGGGGGACGGAGTATCAGCAGCTTAGGATGCAACGAACTCTACTAACATTGAGAAGGGGCCTTGTAGAGGTAGATTCCTTCAGACATGAACACAGACATTATTGGTGCATATTATCGTTGCTAATGTCTTTACATTAGATGTAGCACCTCTACAATAATTGCTTATGATTTCATCGCTCAGAAATGTGGAGTGAGCGGATAAATAGATTTGCGTAAACTTTAAGATGTGCATTTATGAACTGCATTTGTTTGTGCATCGTAATACTACTTGCAATAAAATGTACCTTCATGTATTCTTGCATAAGAATTGTTAATTATTCTATTTTTTAGATGTTGTGGAATCTCTTTGATAAATTTTCCAATTCTGTTCTATTAATTACAGTTGGACTCCCTATCGATCGGAAATAACACGTACTGAGTGGACGAAAAAAGGGGGACGGAGTATCAGCAGCTTAACCTTAGTAAACCAGGAGATTTTCTCCTAATGTAAGTACACTGCACTTTAATTGCTTCGCTTTTTTTGATTGATTGATTGAGGAGATTGCATTTATTTTCCCATGCGACTTTAATCATGATCTTTGAGGAGAAATCCAACCAATCCAAAGAGACAAATGAGCCCATGAAACGTTACACAGTTATAAGTACTAAATAAATCCTTGATGATGAAAAGCATCAATAACGACTTACGATAATTATCCCGAGAGAGAGAACCCAGTCAACCTGCAACCGGTAATTAAGTATGCATCTCGGCATTAAAGTTGTTTACGTTTGAGATGAGCAGTAGCAAGCATTTAAAAAGCAATTTATTTGCGTTTTGTCCTGCCTGAGGGTAAGGAGTCAGTTTCATATTAATATGTGTGGACAGATAATGCTGGGAAACATTAATCGTATTCAGCATGACTGATTAAACGATGATGATAACTCTCATTATTATCTTCATCCCTATCATCATTACAAATCACTAATAAGGAGAGCATAAATAACCTGCTTGCTCCTCAGCCTAATCCGGCTTTGTAGTAGTTTGATCCTGCCCTGGGAAGAATGGAGATGATGAAGGGTAGGGAGTAAGTAAGACAACTGCATGAAAAACCCCCTTGATAATCGTAAATAGCTCGTGTATATTTTTTCCTGGTGATAGAGGGCTTCTTCCTCCTCCTCTAAAAATACTTTAATGCCATGCAATGTATCCCCACGACTTTCCATCCGACGGTGATAATAATTGGCGTAAGGAGTTTTCTCATTCATTCATTCATTCTGCTCATTCATTGATCCAAGCTGTTATTACTTAACTTGCTGAGTTGAGTATGCAAGAATAAAAGCAGGGGAGGGAGTTGAGTTGAAGTGGCTAGGTCGTAGTGCGGCTTTGGCTTGATGTGCATAACATTTCAGTTAATGACTGGTGTAATGTAATGTGTGTGTGAGAAGTAAAAGGTGCTGATCAGAAAGGTCATCCGGTTGCAGCAGGAGCAACAGTTTCCTGTGTTGAGGCTCGTTCCTCGGTTGGGCTGTTGCACTGTACATTTCATGTGAACAAAAAAAAATTGTGAATGAGTTATAGTCATATAAGTTAAGTAAGTTGCGTTGGCTGGCTGGCTGGTTGGTTGGAGCGGATGATAAAAGGTACGGACCGTAGCAGTCTGGTTTCGTGTTCTCTCTCTAACTAATGGAAATGACAAACGACCCCTAGAATGGGATGAGCAAAGCGGTGAAGGACTTTCTCACCCTTGTAGACTTACAGAAAAATTAGAAGAGGAATAAGTACTTACATGTATCTATGTAAGTTGAAAATCACTTGCATCCGTTTCGTACCAAAGTGGTTTTTTATATTTAACCGAATTCACAAGTGATGAAGATGAGCAGGGGATGATAGTTAATTATGTTTATTGCTGGCGTAAAATATTCGTTCCGTTTTGGTGGAAAAAGGGAAGAGGAAGGAAACGGGTATGATTGTTGTAAGAGTGAAGAAAACACATGCCGCTATTTTAGATTGCTCCTTATAATTTTTTTTATAGTGAACATTGCCATGCCATGCCACATATCCCACCACGGTAGCAAGTGCAATTCAATGTGCAGTTATGATAAGCAAAATGGTAATCATGAAGGACTAGCAGCAAAGCAGTGGTAGTAAGTAGTAGTGTGCAAAAGCAGTAGTAATAGTAGTAGCAGCGCTATATAATATTTTGCTGAGCCGGCATATCGCACTGAAAAGGGGTTTGTACTGTACGACCCCGCTCACGGATGGCTAAGCAGTTAAACGGTCTACCTTCGCACTGATATTTATCATTCGCGCACATTGCACCCATTCACTTCCCCCTATGAAAGGAGGAATGTTCTTACTTACGTACGTAAGGAGTACATTTCAATTCGATCATAATATGAAGTGAAAACCGAGCTAGAAACAGTTTCACCCTGTTCTCTTGCTGTAGACTTGCGCTTTATTTAGTTTTTTTTACCTGATCTTTCAGTAGGTATGAAAATGATTGTGAAAAAGAAAGGCGTCTAGACAAACTCAATCCTTTGTAAAAAAAAATCAAATAAAAAATGCATTACTGATGAATGCAGGAGCGCGATTCAATATTGCCACGAGTTAGATATAACCAAGTATTGTAAACAAAAATACTTGAGGTATTTGCTTTCCTTTCGAAAAAGGCTGGGTCGCTCAACCAACCAGCCAGCCAACCTAACCGGCATAATCATCATCATCAGCACCAGCAACAACAACATCCTAGTGATTGGTGCACTTTACTGGCATGAAGTTCATAACAGTTCATAATTGAGAAACAATAAGGAACCAGAGAGAATCCAGTTTTCTGCATTAATCTGTAATGCGATACTATGAACGATGATGCTACACGGAGAGCAAAAATTCTGCTGCCTCTCTCTCCCTCTGTCTGAATTCTGTTTTATCTATTTCATATATAATTACGCGATGTTGCTTTTGTGCCTCATTACTCAAACCCATGGTGCATGTACCACCACTTTGTTGTTGTGTAGATCCTCGGCGAAGATAGTGTGGGCGAAGGCATGGTTAGAGGTTAGGAGTAGTTGATAGATAAAACCGGAAAATGCTTTTCGCATACTTAACTTCACACTAAATCTCAACTCCTTTATCTGCACCAGACAAAAAAGACAAAGTGCCATTAGCGGCGTGGTAGATAATGAAGTGCAAAAATGGCTCAATATAAGATCTTACTGCACATAGATAGTGCACAGTAGTATTTAGTAGTGCTAGCTAAGGAGGGAAAATGTGCCCTGATTAATAACCAAAAAAATACTGCGAAGGAATTCACTTGAGCGTAACGGGAAGTGGCATGGGCAATGACAAGACGAGACAACAACCGCCGCGGTGAGTTTGGTTAGTTATTATACGCGCACTTCTTTGTGTTGACAGGGTGACAGGCCTCATATATACCTCATCCGGGGAAAACATCAACACCGCCGTAATTTATGCTTGATGCGATTTACACGTTCAACTTTCAATAGGAATACATTATTTTCTTGGTTTTTATTATTGGATGAAGATTTCAACTTGCTTTTGATAATACAGAAAATATATACATGGTATAGCTGAATAGGAATGCATCGTCCCTATAATAACTTAGAAGAGCATACATATAATCACAATATAAAATTATTGGATGCTGAAGGGGAAAACTGCTTCTGCTTCTCGGGTCAATGATGAATCGACTTTCTTCACTTGAGTCGACATCCATGGCAACGAATTTTTTTATGTCAACCTCGATTTGTACACTGGTTGATTTATTCGTAAACGCTACGATCTATAAAGATTTGGTGCACATTACCTTACGCATTCAGATCAGAGGGGCGACCGATTAAATAGAAACAGGGAAAAGCTGAATTGATCCGAGCTCTAATGAAAGTAGACAATGCGTGAGTTTTGAATCATTAAAGCATTTAATTAAGACGAAAAAGGACCGCGAGTATATTTTGAAGTTAGAAATTATCACTTTAGTATGAAATAGAATCCCCAAGTGATTTACAATGAGGGTGGATTAGATGACATCGACTTCTAGGCTGTATCATGTTCCAAGCAAGCCTCAAATTAGTTTTGCCATTTTCGAGGAATCCGTTTTTCCGAAAGTAAGTGATGAGGTTCTAAATACTCATGTTTTTCCGCTAAAAAGCAAAACAATTATTATGCTTTTACCACCACTTAATCACTTCTTTGTACAGCAGTATATGTCAAATTGTTTGGTAAACATTGGAGTGACTATAAAAAATAATATGGTCTCGGGGCAGACATATAATTAAGATGGATTGGTTATATCTCCCTCATGTTTATGCATCAGAATTTGTACTTTCCAGTTGAATGAATGGATCGAGAGGAACTGCTCTGAACATGGAAGGGGTTTGGTGTGGTGTTAATAGCTACTTTTTTTTGCTTGCACCTTTCGCTGAACCTGTTAGTTCCCTGGAGCGTAATATGCCTTAGAAAAAAGTTAGGATTGGCTATGCCTTGAAAGGCTTGTTTTTACCAGAAAAATTACTCGTTTCCTACAAAATGCGATTTTTGCCCTGGAAACGATTTGACATGGCACCTGCTGTGGCCACACTTTAGATTGTACATGAACTCGTGTTTTTTACGACCAGGGAAATGCTGGCGCTTGGTAAAAAATCAAATTGGTTAAGGAACTTGTGTTCCAGCAATTTTAAAAGAAGTGGTAATTAATATTAACTCTAATTAAGTGACAGAAATCGCTTCATGTTCATCTCAGGTTTTCTATCAACTATTTTCTTCGACTTCATGGTAAATTCATAAAGCCATTTGAGCCCAAAGGGATCGAAGCGAAAGAAAAAACTTCTCAGGTAGTAGATGTGCCGTTTTGGATTGGCGAAGATTTTATGGCCGTGACAAAAGAGGAGAAGAGCGCACCCGAAGTTGTTTTCCTATTGCGATGGGGGTTGGCAGTAGCCGCATCAATAAACAAAGTTTAATCTGCGCTGTGTCCATGTCGAAAACTCTCAAAGCGAAATGTGGGAGTCAGGCCTGTAAAATTTAAATCGTGTAAACTGCGGTGGCAGCTACTTATTGACTTTCCTAAAAACCGAGTGGAGCGAGGGTGAGTGTATACGAAAATGATGATGGTGTGAGTGCTATACGTCAAAGTGCTTTTTTCAATACTCACCTGTGTAAATTACCGTTCCGAATCGAATCCAACCTGCACTATTTTCTCTTCATTAAAATTCATTCCGAGTACTCGTGTAAGTGGCAGCAATTTATTAAAAGATTGTTATCAGCACCACCTCAAGTTTTTAGCATAACAAGGTGCGTAACATCCACCAACCCTACAATTCCGTCCCGTCGTCGGTGAGTGAGGATGTGCTTAAGAGAGCGCAAAAAAATTAATACACCAAGTGAGCGAGTAGGACTGGACCGGACCATTGAATGTATGAGCTGAGGCTGAAGTTTTTTTAAGGAGACCTATAATGAGTCCATTTGACAGGTTTTTGCCGGGAATGAGACTGAAAAATGCGCTAATGCATAAATTAGCGGTGGCGGTTCAGTGGGCAGAAAGTAAGTCATAACTCTTGTGGTAAAAAAGCACCTTATTATAGGTAGTGAGTGTCCTGGCTCCAAAAAAACTACTCATACTCAAGCACATGTCGGGTGTGGGTTTGATATCAATATCAATTTAAAAAAGACCTTCGTGATTATGATTATCTGGTTCGCTCATTCACACCGAAAAAATGTATGACGATTTTTTATGCGGAGAACTTGTCCATATCCCGACTTAATGATTTATGTGGAGTGTCGTCCTCAGGTGAAAGTCCATTTACGACCGATTTTTTTGAATTTACACTATAATTCACAATTATATGTTTTATGGTCACTTTGAATCTACTTCCAAGTGCTTATGTACTTTGCATCCTGCATGGACAATGAGCTCCGTGTATAAATAATTAGGCACGTCCTCTCTCCAAATCCGGCCTCGGATGACTTCAGAGGGAATGAATTAATACCTTCAAGTGCATTTTTTTCTTGAATTGAAATGTACAAAAATGGAATTGTAATTATGTTGTCGAAACATTTGAAGAAGGAGACGAGACGAAACCTCATCTTTCCCACCGTTGCCACCGGTTCGATTTTATTCATGAATTTTCTCACGACTTTTATGACTGACTCCTCTTCTTATGTAATGTGGATTCCCAGGAATCGCTTCACAGTCTTGTTTTTAGGGTGATGTTGATTCAAGGGAGTCAGTCGGTAGAAGAAACATGTGTAGTATTTACCATGCACATAAGTACGGACTGCTTAGATGGATGGATGGATGGGGCAAAGTAAAGAAAATCCCCTTTTTTAAAAATGAGTGCATGGCTTATATATTGTTACCTAATGGTTTCACTTGCAACACTTCTGAAATATTACTACTCCAAGTACTCCACAAAATTCAGCGGAGCTTATTATTATGACTACATTGATCTCGTCACACATTTGCTTAAGGAGTAGAATAACTCCTCTATTTCGGGCTCACTCCCGTCACCAACCGGAGGAACTACATAAGTAGTTATTACCATTTCACGATTTTTTTCCTTGTAATTGGAGCTGAAACATGAAAAAAACGAACTTCCTTTGTGGCTACATAAGTACGTTTCGTTTTTTAATCAGATGAAGCAGTAGCAAAAAGTAGGAGCAGGGGTAGAATATTTTTGTCCCTCAAAATTTGGTTCAATATATTTTTTTCCTCCTCGAGCGACTCGTACCTACTTCTACCTTCTCACCTCCCCGTTCATGTTTCCTTCTTGGAAAAAAAAATTGTCCAAGGACAAAAAATATGGATGTGCTGCAATACAACCCCTAAAAATTTGACGTGACATGCCATTGCCATCACTTACTTTGCCTTAGTGCATCTTGATCTTGATGTTATATAAGCACGTTAGTATGCATATGATGATGATGATGAAAGGCATAAGTCAATCTCTAACAGATTCGGAGGCTAAGCTTTTGTAGCCACCAGTAGCTTTTTGTCTAAACACTTTTCTAATCTCCCTCTCCGCGTCATCTTCAATCCCTTTTTTATTATTATTATGTAACAATTCAATAAATACGGGAATTGTCCAAGGACAAAAAATATGGATGTGCTGCAATACAACCCCTAAAAATTTGACGTGACATGCCATTGCCATCACTTACTTTGCCTTAGTGCATCTTGATCTTGATGTAATATAAGCACGTAAGTATGCATATGATGATGATGATGATGAAAGGCATAAGTCAATCTCTAACAGATTCGGGGGCTAAGCTTTTGTAGCCACCAGTAGCTTTTTGTCTAAACACTTTTCTAATCTCCCTCTCCGCGTCATCTTCAATCCCTTTTTTATTATTATTATGTAACAATTCAATAAATACGGGGGCTTGAACAGAAGACCGTAAATAGAAATAAGGGGCTTTTTAGTCCAATAATATGTTCAGCTTCCCACATTCCCCTTAATGAAGGGGAAAAATTTAAGGGACATGAAGTAAGTGAATTCTGGGAAACGTATCTGGAGGGCAAAAGAATCCCTTCCAATTTTCAAATGTTGCGTGCTATGCAATAAATGGGTATTTTATATGGGTTTCGGGGTTGAAATTTTAACTCCCAGCAGCTCCGGCTCCTGTACAACCCATTTTCTAATCTCCCTCTCCGCGTCATCTTCAATCCCTTTTTTATTATTATTATGTAACAATTCAATAAATACGGGGGCTTGAACAGAGGACCGTAAATAGAAATATAGAAATGGGGGCTTTTTAGTCCAATAATATGTTCAGCTTCCCACATTCCCCTTAATGAAGGGGAAAAATTTAAGTGCATTCTGAGAAACGTACTGGAGGGCAAAAAAATCCCTTCCAATTTTCAAATGTTGCGTGCTATGCAATAAATGGGTATTTTATATGGGTTTCGGGGTTGAAATTTTAACTCCCAGCAGCTCCGGCTCCTGTACAACCCGTTTTATTCCGGTGTTTTATAGTTCACCAAAACAATTCTCTGGTCCAAGGAGATATTTATTAATTTTACCAAAAAAGTAATAACGATTCCATATACTCATCGGACTCGACATGCGAAATTGAGGTAGCGCGTGTCAACAATCGGCATTGCACTCAAGATATCTCCAAGTCACCAAACGTTTGATTTGAGTAACGTTGAACGGTACAATTCATTGCAAAAACGTTAATCCGAAAGGCACACATTCATACTTGTGGAAAGAGTCAT